>SJXQ01010471.1:217908-310857 GCA_006408695.1 Aepyceros melampus
CTCTAATTTTCTTGAAGAGATCTCTAGTCTTTCCCATTCTGTTATTTCTTTGCATTGATCGCTGAAGAAGGCTTTCTCATCTGTTCTTGCTATTCTTTGGAACTCTTCAGATGCTTATATCTTTCCTTTTCTCCTTGGGTTTTTGCTTCTCTTCTTTTCATAGCTATTTGTAAGGCTTCCCCAGACAGCCTTTTTGCTTTTTTGCATTTCTTTTCCATGGGGATGGTCTTGATCCTTGTCTCCTGTACAATGTCACGAATCTCATTCCATAATTCATCAGGCACTCTATCTATCAGAAATAGGCCCTTAAATCTATTTCTGACTTCCACTGTATAATCATAAGGGATTTGATTTAGGTCATACCTGAATAGTGTAGTGGTTTTCCCTGCTTTCTTCAATTTCAGTCTCAATTTGGTAATAAAGATTTCATAATCAGCCACAGTCAGCTCCTGGTCTTGTTTTTGTTGACTGTATACAGCTTCTCCATCTTTTGCTGCAGAGAATATAATCAATCTGATTTCAGTGTTGAGCATCTGGTGATGTCCATGTGTAGAGTCTTCTCTTGTGTTGTTGGAAGAGGGTGTTTGCTATGACCAGTGCATTTTCTTGGCAAAATTCTATTAGTCTTTGCCCTGCTTCATTCTGCATTCCAAGGCCAAATTTGCCTGTTACTCCAGGTGTTTCTTGACTTCCTACTTTTGCATTCCAGTCCCCTAGAATGAAAAGGACATCTTTTTTGGATGTAAGTTCTAAAAAATCTTGTAGTTCTTCATAGAACCATTCAACTTCAGCTTCTTCAGTGTTACTGGTTGGGGCATAGACTTGGATTACTGTGATATTATTTTTAAACTGTAGTTGCTTCCATTGCTCGAAATACATGGAGATGAAGGATCACCCTTAAAACCTCAAAGCATTACTAAGTTAATTCTCATTATTTGGTGCAAGTACCTTCTAAGACAATGATTATATATCACATATAGAGTTGATTCACTTTCAAAAATCTATTGTTAATAGTAAGCACAGCAACAATTGTCTGAACATCTATCTATGAAGGATTGACTTGAATTGACTAACACATTTCACAAAGAGCAGCAAAAACTCTTTGATTCTAATGTTTTTCACACCCTATGGCCTTGGGCCAAATGAAAGTCCTCTATATATCTCTCACAGGTTATGATGTCCAAACACTTTGCTCCATCTTAAAAACAGGTTTAGTTTTGCCTTTTTATCAGTTCTTGGGTTATTTATACATTACTAAGTTGGCTGGCATATAATGTTTATGGCAACAAATGCTATCAAGGAATAAAAGCTATTAGGTTGAAAGAGAATCATTGAAAAAATATAGTTACATTTCCCTCTAGTCCCTGCAGGCTCCACACTGAACCACATATTGACATCTGCACCTGAATTAGCATCATGGAACCACACTTCTGCTAATTTTCATTTTATGTGCTTGCCTCTGATCACAACTTCACTGTTGTTCAGATACTGTACTTTCAAAATTTACTTCTAAGTAACAAGAAACTATCAGAAAAGCAATTATTTCAACTTGTACAGAACCCCAGGCTCATTTCATATGGCATGCTTCTCTAGGATATGAGTCTGTCAGTCACCAGTATCATTCTGGGTACAAAATCCAGACCATTACATTGATGTAATATTTAAGGTAGAACAAACTTCAAGGAGTATTTTGATAACCCATGGGCACATTTTAAGTGGTTTGCTTAATTTCAAACCCTTTGTATTTTTGCTGGCAGAGTCCCCTCTATTTCCAGGAGTACAAAAGGAAAACAAAACTGAATTTGATAATCAGTCAAAAACAACCAAAAAAACAACAAAACTAAGTCTTATTTGAGAAGTAACTGTATTGGATATTCCAAATTCAAATAAAAAAATCAAGGGATGAACACAGTGGCTAATGTAAGGGTTTATATCAAAAGTCCTTGATCTGTTGAATTGAGGAAGCATTCAATTTAAAAACCAAAGTGAATCCTATATAGGTCTGACCTTTAAAGGTTTCCTGAGGAGACATTTTTAACTTCCCTGTATATTATTAAAATTTAATATAAATGCATGCACAAAATATATGTACAATGAAGTCTACTTGGTACATTTATACAACAGCAAAAATTTGGAATTAAAAATACTAAATAAATTATAACACCCATGCAATAAACTATTATGGACTTACAAAATACAATCAAATGGTATGTTTTTACATGGAAAGATGTTCATTATGTTGAATGACCATTCAGGACAGAAAGCAATATGCATTTTATTAACCCTCAATGTTATTTCTGGATATAGAGATAATGCATATTTTATTTCTCTTTTGTTCATACTTTTTCTTACATATATTACTCATGCAATTAAATTGTTTTGACTGACAGTTAAGAAAAACAATGAGAGCCAATTGATGAACAGAGAAATTGATGATCTTTGTACACATTATTGTTTAAGTGTATTGCTGACAGAATAATAGGCAATAAATGTCAAAATCCTTGAGAATAGTTTATTGAGTAAATTTCCAAAAATAAAACCCATCTGAGATAGTCACTGATTTAGACAAATACTGTTTGCATAAACAACAAAAATTAGTTATGAGAGTGAACAATAAACATGAATACAAACATCCAACATAAGAAAAATTATTAAATAAGTGACTATGCATCCATTTGATTGTGCATTACATACCAGTAAAAATATTTAGTAAAAGTTTATAATGTAGTGAAAAATGTCCATTATATAACATTTTCTGTATACATCACTATAGGTAAAATTTTATGTAAAGTGTGATCCCAATGAAAATATGCAATGAGAAAAATAATTTAAAAATTTACTAGTAGGAAAAAAGGCAAAACAGTAATAGTGATTGCTTTATAGGTGAGATTATGGGTATTTTTCTGATATGTGTCTATAATTTTCTGTACTTTCTCAGTTTCTTACAATGAGCATATATTACTTTTTCTAGCTCATGCATATTTTTTCTCATCAGTAATAATAAATTAAAACAAGCACCTAATGGTAGAGACCTGGGATCCAACTCAAGTCCACTGTAATTCTTTCTAGACGCTACCAGTCCCAATTGATATGACCTTTTTCACCAATTCAAATAATTAATGCCTATATTTATAGACTAGCAAAGGAGTAAACTCTATCCTGTGTTATTCACATATCTAAGGTCTGTCTAGTCAAGGCTATGGTTTTTCCTGTGGTCATGTATGGATGTGAGAGTTGGACTGTGAAGAAGGCTGAGCACCGAAGAATTGATGCTTTTGAACTGTGGTGTTGAAGAAGACTCTTGAGAGTCCCTTGGACTGCAAGGAGATCCAACCAGTCCATTCTGAAGGAGATCAACCCTGGGATTTCTTTGGAAGGAATGATGCTAAAGCTGAAGCTCCAGTACTTTGGCCACCTCATGCGAAGAGTTGACTCATTGGAAAAGACTCTGATGCTGGGAGGGATTGGGGGCAGGAGGAGAAGGGGACGACAGAGGATGAGATGGCTGGATGGCATCACAGACTCAACGGACGTGAGTCTGAGTGAACTCTGGGAGTTGGTGATGGACAGGGAGGCCTGGCGTGCTGCGATTCATGGGGTCGCCAAGAGTCGGACACGATTGAGCGACTGAACGGAACGGAAGTAAAGGACTAACTATATTGCTTCTAAAAATACTTTAAAATTTATTTACACAGAAATTACTGAACTTTTCATTTCTAGAATATCAATGACCAGTGGATCCAATCAGAATCCACTAGTGAGTGTACCTCTCAGACACTATAGATTCATTTCTAGGATGACCCTGTGTTTGGGATCATCCCTCTGCCCTTACATTTTACCTCGATAAACATTTTAAGAGTTACATTACTTTTGGAAATGAGAATACATAAATGAATAAGATACAATTTGTATAAGATATAGTCTTAATTGCCATTAGAGACAACAAAATAAGAGTGACTAAAGTCACTCTCTGATAAAAGTGTAGACAGAATAAGCAGGTCATGGTTTATATGTACTGTGTTTTTCTGAAATCTAGCTATCTCTCTCTCCCCCCACCCCCCCACTGGTGACAACTAATTTTATTTATTTAATTTTTTTAAATTTATTTATTTTAATCAGAGGTTAATTACTTTACAATATTGTATCTCTTATTCTATTGGTCTACTATGTCAAAGATTGTCTGTCATCATTACATCAGAGTAGCAGAATAGATGAAGCAAAAGAAAGGGCATTCTTCTCCTCTTAAGGATACAACTTGGAGGTTGCATACATTTCCTCTCAAATCTTATGAGCTACATGTGTGCTTTTCAAAGGATAGCAACGAGGGATAAGAAAGCCTTCATCAGTGATCAGTGCAAGGAAATACAGGAAAACAATAGAATGGGAAAGACTAGAGATCTCTTCAACAAAATTAGAGTTACCAAGGGTATATTTCATACAAAGATGGGCTCAATAAAGGACAGAAATGGTATGGACCTAACAGGAGCAGAAGATATTAAGGAGAGGTGGCAAGAATACACAGAATAACTGTACAAAAGTTCTTCACTACCCAGATAATCATGATGGTGTGATCACTCACCTAGAGCCAGACATCCTGGAATGCGAAGTCAAGTGGGCCTTAAGAAGCATCACTATGAACAAAGCTAGTGGAGATGATAGAATTCCAGTGGAGCTGTTTCAAACCCTAAAATGATGCTGTGAAAGTGCTGCACTCAATATGCCAGCAAATTTGGAAAACTCAGCAGTGGCCACAGGACTGGAAAAGGTCAATTTTCATTCCAATCCCTAAGAAAGGCAATGCCAAAGAATGTTCAAATTACCACACAATTGCACTCATCTCACAAGCTAGTAAAGTATTGCTCAAAATTCTTCAAGCCAAGCTTCAACAATACGTGAACTGTGAACTTCCAGATGTTCAAGCTGCTTTTAGAAAAGGCAGAGAAGCCAGAGATCAAATTGCCAACATCCCCTGGATAACTGGAAAAGTAAGAGAGTTCCAGGAAAACATCTATTTCTGCTTTATTGACTATGTCAAAGCCTTTGACTGTGTGGATCAAAACAAACTGTGGCAAATTCTGAAAGAGACAGGAATACAGACCAACTATCCTGCCTCTTGAGAAGTCTGTATGCAGGTCAGGAAAAAACAGTTAGAACCAGACATGGAACAAGATACTGGTTCCAGATAGGGAAAGGAATTTGTCAAGGCTGTATCTTGTCACTCTGAATATTTAACTTATATGCAGAGTATACCATGAGAAATGCTGGGCTGGATGAAGCACAAGCTGGAATCAAGATTGCCAGGAGAAATATCAATAACCTCAATAAGGTTATTATTAATAATATCAATAAGATATGCAGATGATGCTATCCTTATGGCAGAAAGTGAAGAAGAACTGAAGAGCCTCTTGATGAAAGTGAAGGAAGAGAGTGAAAAAGTTGGCTTAAAGCTCAACATTCAGAAAATGAAGATCATGGCATCTGATCCCATCACTTCATGGCAATTAGGTATGGAAACAGTGACAAACTTTTTTGGAGGGGCTCCAAAATCACTGCAGATGGTGACTGAAGCCATGAAATTAAAAGATGCTTACTCCTTTGAAGGAAAGTTATGATGAACCTAGACAGCATATTAAAAAGCAGAGACATTGCTTGGCTCACAAATGTTGTCTATTCAAGGCTATAATTTTTCCAGTAGTCACGAATGGACGTGAGAGTTGTACTCTAAAGAAAGCTGAGCACTGAAGATGCTTTTGAACTGTGGTGTTGGAGAAGACTCTTAAGAGTCTCTTGCACTGCAAGGAGATCCAATCAGTCCATCCTAAAGGAGATTAGTCCTGACTGTTCATTGGAAGGACTGATGCTGAAGCTGAAACTCCAATTCTTTGGTCACCTGATGCAAAGAGCTGACTCATTTGAAAAGACCCTGATGCTGGGAAAGACTGAAGGCAGGAGGAGAAGGGGACAACAGAGGATGAGATGGTTGGATGGCATCACCAACTCAATTGACATGAGTTTGAGTAAACTCTGGGAGTTTGTGACTGGCAGGGAGGCCTGGCATGCTGCAATCCACTGGGTCACAAAGAGTTGGACACAACTGAGCAACTGAACTGAATTGACTATGCTGTCCAATACAGTAACCCCTAGCCACATAGAACTATTGAGAAGGTGAAATATAGCTCAATTATCAATTGCAAGTTGGGCCATAAAGAAGGCTGAGCATTGAAGAATCAATGTTTTCAAATTGTGATGCCAGAGAAGACTCTTGAGAGTCCCTAAGACTGCAAGAAGATAAAACCATCCAATCCTACAGGAAATTAACCTTGTACATTCATTGGAAAGACTGATGCCGAAGCTGAAGCTGAATCTTCAATACTTTGACCACCTGATGTGAAGAGCCAACTCATTGGAGAAGACTCTGATGCTGGGAAAGATTGAGGGCAAGAGAAGAAGGAGATGACATAGGATGAGATCATCGAATAGCATTACTGACTCAGTGGACATGAGCTTGAGCAAACTCTGGGAGACAGTCAAAGACAGGGAAGGCTGGTGTGCTGCAGTTCATCGGGTCATAAACAGTTGGACACATCTGAACAACAACATGCTTTAGATTTAAAATACAGTGGGCTTTGAAGATATAGTATTAAAAAACAATGTAAAATATATTCTTAATATATTTATATTGCTTATATGTGATAATGATACTGTTTGTGATATATTTGATTCAGACATCTTTTAAAATACTCTTATGTCTTTCTTTTTACTTTAAAAATATAGCTAAGAAAAAAATTTACATTACATACATCATTTGAATATAATGGGCTAGAATATAATGGGCTAGAGAGGATGAGATGGTTAGATAGCCTCACGGACTCCATGGACATGAATTTGAGCAAACTCTGGGAGATAGTGAAGGACAAGGAAGCCTGGCGTTCTGCAGTCCATGGGACTGTAATGAGTCAAACACGACTTAGCAACTGAACAACAAAAACAACAAATTTCCTCAAAAAAGAGTCAGGAAATTTTGGAAATCTCTGTTTCCTCTGAAAACTAGGGGGTTTGTTTAGCATGATGTAGATGGAATAATGAGGAGAAGGAGACAAATTGTAGTATCCTCCTTATGTAATTTCCTTTTAGGGACATAGATTTATCACAAAGAAGGAATAGGTTCATGTTTTAGCACTAGGAGTTGTTGAGAGGAAATTCTTCATAGGTATTCTGCATTTCTGGATGTCTTGTGACTGACTTGCTGACTTCCTTTTGTTCCAGACTATCTTTCCAAAGATGTCTGTATAGTGGATGGCCTTGGATGATATAGTGTCTTGCTTGATAGCAAAGGACAGGCAGGTATGGCTTCTGTCTACTCATTTAAAAAGAGTAAAATTTCCTAAGCTCAGGGTTTTATCTCCTATAATGCAACCCGTTGCAAGTACAGGTACCATCTGGCCCTCTTCACACAGCCCTATGGGATTTAGAGCTCAGGGAAGTGTAAAAATGGTGATACTCTGATGCCATTGTTGCTCAAATAATAAGCTATTCTCTGTCTCTGATCCATGTCTTGTTTGTTATACTTTATGTAACTTTAATAGGAATGCACAATATCCAATTAGAGTGGATATATATTTAAAGCACAGTCTTAGATATTTGGCAGTTCTACCACACATGACCATTGTATGCTGTTGTGTGAGTGATTTAACTTCTTTGTACCTCATTTTCCTATTTAAAATTAAACTGAGCCTCATTAGATTCATTATAAAGGTTATATGAGATAAATTTATATAAAGTGCTTAGAAAAGTGCCAGGCATATGTTTTCACTCAGTAAGTGTTATCATTACCAATTAGATGAGGAATTATGGTTAAATGCAATAAATAGAAAATTGCATTGAGCAAATGTGACAGCAATTTGTTTTATATGGATAATCATACATGGCTGGCATTGGGCAAAATACAAAACAAAACTATTTTGGTTGGATATAACAATCTTACTGCTTTGGAGTGTGACATATGGCCTGATCCATAAAAATCTACAGCTCAAATCTTACACTCCTTTCTCATCTGTAACCTTAATGAGAAAGACCCTGAGGATCTACAGTGGTATAGTCTGCAAGAAGGAAGAAACTAGGGTACTTAGATGTCTTTGTGATCAAAATCCATCTATCTTCCCTCCTAAACATCAGCCTACATAGAACTATGACATAAGCAAGAAGTAAACCTTTCTCATGTGAAAGTACTAAAATGTTGGAATCCTTTGTAATAGTAGCCTACAACTGACTAATAAAGGGTAGAGAAAAGAAATCTCCTCTGAGAGAAAGAAGACAAAAAGAAGTTGTAATCATGTAAGTAGGGCTTCCTAGGTGGCTCAGTGGTAAAGAATCCACCTGCCAATGTGGGAGGCATGGGTTCAATATCTCGTCTGGAAAGATTCCCTGGAGAAGAAAATGGTGACCCATTTTAGTATTCTTGTCTGAAATACCCCATGGACAAAGGAGTCTGGTGGGTTAGAGTCCATGGGATCACAAAGAGTAGGAAATGACTTAGCAACTGAACAACAAGGCATGTAAGTAGTTTGGTTGAGCTTTGGCTTTGCTGCTACAAAGAGCATATGAAAAATCCATGCTGAGAAACTAACACAACTGAGCTGTTCACATGCAAAACTCCCTAAGTAAGCCTAGGTTCCCAAGTGTGAATGCCAAGGTTGTGGTCCTTGATCTCTCCAGCTTTATGCAAAGTCCTGCTGCTGCTGCTGCGAAGTTGCTTCAGTCATGTCCGACTCTGTGCGAACCCATAGACAGCAGCCCACCAGGCTCCGCCATCCCTGGGATTCTCCAGGCAAGAACGCTGGAGTGGTTTGCCATTTCCTTCTCCAATGCATGAAAGTGAAAAGTGAAAGTCAAGTCGCTCAGTCGTGCTCGACTCTTAGCGATCCCATGGACTGCAGCCTACCAGGCTCCTCTGTCCATGGGATTTTCCAGGCAAGAGTACCACCTCTGTCCAAAGGTGTCTTACGGATTACATTTCAATAATTATGAACTTCTTATGACTCTTCAATCATAATATGCATACTTAATAGTGATTATCTTACATCTGTCTTTTTAACATGTTAATCCTACCTGGAATGCTCTCTCTCTTTTATATGCTAAACCTTCACTCATGTGTCCTCCAAAAGTCAGTTTGGGTGAGTCTTTCTAAGAAGCTTCCCATAATCCTCTCAAGGCCAGGGCAAAAATAGAAGAAATGTTCTGTTTTGCTTTGTTTTCCCAGATGAATTTAGTACATATCACCTTGTTATTGGTATAGAGGAATAAAGTTTAAAAGTAGTACATTGAGAGACTGCATTTCCTATGACTAGGACATCAAGAACAATGCCTGGTAGTTTGTTCTCTATCAGTATTAAGTATCTATTTCATAGCCTTTGGCATAATACAGACATAAAAATGATATACGTTTTGCCTTATAAATAGTTTCTATCTAGGTAGAGACAGTGATTCATAGATTAAGATGGAACAAAATCATACTGGTCAAAATGTATATTGTATAATTCTGAATTGAGTGATCTGCAAATCAGATGCAAAAACACTGCACCAGTCTGTGGCCTTTCTGAATATCAAACTATCACTAGTCTAATGTCTGTAGGTATTCAGCCATGAATGTGTAAATGATACAATTAAGTCAGGAGAAGAGAAGGCATGCTCTACATAATTCAAGTGAATTGAGCTGTAAAAACTGTAAGCATGTAGGATTTCAGATAAAAGAGATTATTGGTAGGGACTGGTATGGACAAAGAAAACATCAAGAAGTCAAGATCTGAATCAGACTATCAGGACAGAAGCCACAAAAAATTTGTACTCAGACAACTCTGGATTTAAATTACAAATGTATCACGTAGTAGCTATTTTATTTCATAGTTTGTATTTTCTGATATATAAGAAGAAGATTCATAGCAACTATTTTGCTAATATTTTTGTTAATGATTTTTGCATCTATATTCACCAGCGATATTGATCTGTAATCTACACTTTTTGTGATATATTCAGTATTGTGTAAGGTTGACGCTGGCCTCAGAGAATAAGTTCAGATGAGTGCCTTCTTCTGTAATATTGTGGAATAGTTTAGAAGGGTAGGTTAAGTCTTTTCTAAATGTTTAGTAGAATTCACATGTGAAGCCATCTGTTCCTGGACTTTTGCTTGTTGGAAGTTTTGTGGATTTTTCTGCTTGTGCATTTTGTTTGTTTTTAAATTTTAAATTTTAAATTACTGATTCAATTTCATTACTAGTAATTGGTGTGTTCAGTATTATTTCTTTGTGATTCAGTCTTAGGAGATTGTACATTTTTAGGAGTTTGTCCATTTCTTTCAGTTTGTTTATTTTTTCGGTATATAGTTGCTCAGAGTAAACTCTCATGAGTGTCTGCAGTCTGTGGTATCAGTTAACTTCTTTTATGATTTCTGATGCTATTGGTTTGAGCCTTCTATCTTTTCTGATGGATGAGTCTAAGGGTTTATCAATTTTCTTTATCTTATCAAAGAACTGGCTCTAAGTTTGCTTGATCTTTTCTTATTTTTAGTCTCCATTTCTTTCTGCTCTGATCTTTAAAATTTCTTTCTTTCTACTAACTTTGGGTTTTCCTTTCTTTTATTTTTCTGTTTCCTTTAAGAGTAAGGTTATGTAATTTCTGTTTTTTCTTATTTCCTGGGGTAGGTGTATATGGCTATAAACTTCCCTTGGAAAACAGCTTTTGCTGGGTCTCCTAGATTTTGCATTGCCAGGGTCCAGCCCCGGTGGATCCAGGGATGCTCAAAGGCGGGACGGAGCAGGCGGATAGGAAAGGATAGGACAGGATAGCTCAGGACAGGATAGAGCAGTAGGAAATTAATGAAAATAGGAGGCTGAATAACTTGGTTTACGGGGAAAGCCAATAAAACCTCAAGACAAGAGGTTTGCACCATCTACGTGGGCCACTGGCATCCACTTGAATCTCTAAAGGGGCCCCACCGTGGGTCCACTTTTCTCACAGAACTTATAGCCAGGGCAAGTAAGTAGACGTGGTGAGCCTCCCGCTCCAGATGGGAATTCATCCTGGAGGTAAAGTACAAGAGGACAGAGAGATAGAGAGAGTTAGGAGGCTGAATAACTTGGTTTATGGGGAAAGCCAATAAAACCTCAAGACAAGAGGTTTGCACCATCTACGTGGGCCATAGGCGTCCGCTTGAATCTCTAAAGGGGCCCCACGGTGGGTCCACTTTTTTTGCAGAATTTATAGCCAGGGCAAGTATGTAGACGTGGTGAGCCTCCCGCTCCAGATGGGAATTCAGCCTGGAGTAAAAGTACAAGAGGACAGAGAGAGAGAGAGAGAGAGGTGTGGGAGCCAGATGTCCCTAAAGAACGAGTTTAGGAGAGCAAGTCGTCGGAGAGACTGGCCTGCAGAACTGGTCTGGGAAGTTCTGGTCCGGAAAAACCGCTCAGAGAAAACTGTTCCCGAGAGAAACTGGTCCGGAAAGACTGCTAAGAGAAAACTGTTCCCAAGAGAATCTGGTCCAAACTTTATTTTTCATATCCCCTTTTTATACCACAAAGATCAATGAGTTTCACAAATTTTGGCAATGACAGCAGCCCTGACTCTTATCAAGAGCAGGCTTAGTCTCTGCATACCTAATTGTATACACAAGTCTTAGGTAATTTACATCAACTTCCAGCCAAAAGGCCAATTCGACAATTTACAGCTCTTTTCTGATAAGTGTTATTTCTTCCAAGGTCTGGCTCCATTCTCGGGAGGCACTAAACAAAGTTACATTCTTACATAGCAAGGACAGCAAGCGGGAGGGAGAAAGCAATCAACTCAAAAGCCTAGTGTTGCTAACATCAAAAAACTACTACATATTTCCAAACATTGTTTGTAATGCAGAAACTTCCAGGTTTAGTGTTGCTAACATCAAAAAAACTACTACATTTCTATCCCCAAATATAGTTTGTATAGCAGGAACTTCCAGGTGCAGATAAGGAGGTCTGGCAACAGTCATTGAAGCAACAGTGAAATAAATCTATTAAGGCTTTGGCTCTTAGGAGAAGTTTGTAACTTAAGACACTTCAAGGCTCTTTTGCCCCTCACAGCTGGGGGTTGCGAGCAATTCACAGGCTTGTAAAAGGTCAAAGGAACCTGTTTAGGCAGGCTAGAGCTTTATCAAAGGGGGTTGGGCTGCAACACTCCTTTCAAATGCAGGGAGCTAAGACAGTGAATTAACTCTATCTGAGAAACTGGCAGAAAACAGTGGAGAAACAGACAAATACAGAACAAATTTTTATTATTGGGGCACATGCTCAGGAAAAACCAGGGAGAAATCCGATGACTCAGATTGCTCTGCCATCTGAGTGTGCCTCGTGACTGTGTCACGGGTGGGATTCCTCGCGCTGGCTTCCCACATTGCATCTTTGTGCTTCCATTTTCATTTGTCTACAGGTACCACTTAGCAAACTTTTAAGTATGAAATATAGTATTGTTAACTATGCAGTATAGTGTATAATACAGTTCTAGAGCTTCTCCATTTTGCATAACTGAAATTTGTACCTTTTGACCCATGGCTTCTCACTAGTTCTGACATCTAGTCCTTGGTAACTACCATTTTACTTGGTTTCTATAAGTTTCACTATCTCATATTCTGCCTGTAAGTGCAATTTTGTGTTGTCTGTCTTTTTGTGTTTGGCTTATTCCACTTAGGTTAATCCATGTTTTCACAAATAGGATATCTTTCTTTAAAGACTGAACAATATTTTGATGTCTATAATTGCCAAATTTTCTTTAACCATTCATTGGTTGACAGGCATTCACATTATTTCTACAACTTTGCTATTGTTAATAGTGTTGTAATGAACATTGGAGTGCAGATATTTCTTTAAGATCCAGATTTCAAAATGTTTGGCTATGTGCCTGGAAAGGTGATTACTAGGAGATATGGAAATGCTATTTTTAAAATTTTTTGAGGAACCTCCATATTGTTTTCCAAAGTGACTACACCAGTTCACATTTATACCAACACTGTATAAAGGTTCCTTTTATTCCACATCCTCATTTGTACTTGTTATCTTTTGTCTTTTAATAGCCACCCTAAAACGTGTGAGGTGATAACTAATTGTGATTTTGCTTTGCATTTCCCTAAAAATTACTGATGTTAAGCACCTTTACATGTACCTGTTGGCCATTTGTGTGTCTTCTTTGGAAGAAATATCTATTGAAATTATTGGAGCAAGAAAAACAATGCTGGAGACATCATAACTCCTGTTTCAACAAATTACAAAGCTAAAGTAATTTTTTATGGTTACCACATAAAGACATCTAGGTCAATCAAAATGAATAGAGATCACAGAAATGAACCCATGCATAAACATTCAGCTGATCTTCAACATGAGTGCTAAGAACATACAATGGGGAAATGATAGTCTCTTCAATAAATGCTGCTGGGAAAAACAGATATCTATCTGCAAAAGATTGAAATTGGACACTTATTTTACATCATACACAAAAAATAAACTCAAAATGAATAAAAGCCTTAACATAAGACCTGAAACTGTAAAATTCTTGGAAGAAAATAGGGAAAAGGATTCTTGACATTGGCTTTAACAATGACTTCTTAGATATAACACAAAAAGCTCAGGAAACAACCAATAAATAGACATATAGATTATATTACACCTAAAAGATTTTGCATAGCAAAATATTTAAAAGTAGAGACATTACTTTGCCAACAAAGGTACATGCAGTCAAAGCTATGGTTTTTTCAGTAGTCATGATGGATGTGAGAGTTGAACCATAAAGAAGGCTAAGCACCAAAGAATTGATGCTTTCAAACTGCGGTATTGGAGAAGACATTTGAGAGTCCCTTGGACTGCATGGAGATCAAACTAGTATATCTTAAAGGAAATCAACCCTGAATATGCATTGAAAGGACTGATGCTGAAGTTCCAATACTATGGCCACCTGATGGGAAGAGCCAACTCTTAGAAAAGATCCTAATGTTGGGGACAATTAAAGGCAGGAGGAGAAGGGGACAACAGAAGACGAGATGGTTGAGTGGTATCACTGACTCAATCAACCTGAGTTTGAGCAAACTCTGAGAGATGGTGAAGGACAGGGAGCTTTTACATGTGCAGTCCATGGGTTCACAAAGAGTTGGACAGAACTGAGTGACTGAACGAGAAAATAATGCTGTTTGAATTTCACAAACTGCCTTTCATTTTAACTTTATGAATCCATGCTATACATTCACCACTAGATTGTCAGCATTTGGAGAGTGGAGCTTATGCTTTCACATTCCTTTTCATGTGAATCTCATAAGATTGTATACTTAAATCCTGGTTTCCTCTAACCAGCATGACTAACCTTTTTATGAATCTTTCTTTTAGGTCATGAATTCCAACTGTAGGCTTATAGTGAGTTCCTAAACCACCTACCCCAGCATCCATTTACTTACTGAATTCATGAAATATCAGCTTCTATGTTCCCACTTACTATCCCAATTTCACTGTCTCACTCCATAGTAAAAGAAAAACAAAAACCAAGAAACAAAACAAAATACCAAATCAGTTCAGTTCAGTTCAGTCGCTCAGCCGTGTCCGACTCTTTGCGATCCCATGAATCACAGGACGCCAGGCCTCCTGTCCATCACCAACTCCCAGAGTTCACTCAGACTCATGTCCATCGAGTCAGTGATGCCATCCAGCAATGTCATCCTCTGTCGTCCCCTTCTCCTCCTGCCCCCAGTCCCTCCCAGCATCAGGGTCTTTTCGAATGAGTCAACTCTTCACATGAGGTGGCCAAAATACTGGAGTTTCAGCTTTAGCATCATCCCTTCCAAAGAAATCCCACAGCTGATCTCCTTTGAGATGGACTGGATGGATCTTCTTGCAATCCAAGGGACTCTCAAGAGTCTTCTCCAATACCACAGTTCAAAAGCATCAATTCTTCGGTGCTCAGCCTTCTTCACAGTCCATATCTCACATCCATACATGACCACTGGAAAAATCATAGCCTTGACTAAACAGACCTTTGTTGGCAAAGTACTGTCTCTGCTTTTCAATATGCTATCTAGGTTGGTCAGAACTTTCCTTCCAAGGAGTAAGCGTCTATTAATTTCATGGCTGCAATCACCATCTGCAGTGATTTTGGAGCCCAGAATAAAAAAGTCAGCCACCGTTTCCACTGTTTCTCCATCTATTTCCCATGAAGTGATGGGACCAGATGCCATGATTTTAGTCTTCTGAATGTTGAGCTTTAAAGCCAACTTTTTCACTCTCCTCTTTAACTTTCATCAAGAGGCTTTTCAGTTCTCTTCACTTTCTGCCATAAGGGTGGTGTCATCTGCATATCTGAGGTGATTGATATTTCTCCCGGCAATCTTGATTCCAGCTTGTGTTTCTTCCATTCCAGCGTTTCTCATGATGTACTCTGCATATAAGTTAAATAAGCGGGGTGACAATATACAGCCTTAACATACTCCTTTTCCTATTTGGAACCAGTCTGTTGTTCCTTGTCCAGTTCTAACTGTTGCTTCCTGACCTGCATATATGTTTCTCAAGAATTACCATCACAGATATGTTTACCATTCAAGGTACATTTTGTTTTATCAGTGATGCTAACCTAAATTTCCATTAACGCACACATTCCTATGAACTTGACTTTTAACTGAGCTGAAGTAGCCAATAATTTTAAAAAGTTTATTTTGTTGAATATCTTAGTTTTTTTATATTGTCTTTAGCACTGAAAATGCCTACTTAGTGGCCAAAGATAAAAATTTGGTAATAAATTATCATGGTTTTGATTTTTCTTACCGAATGTTCATTTCCCATCAAGAGATTTGAAAATCGCTTATGCCTCGATAATAGTATCCATGGTTTTTTTTTTCTTCTTAATTTTGTTTACTCAACTTTTAGCTCCTGTTTTTTTTTTTTTTTCTTCTATAACAAAGCAGCCCAGAACAAATTTTGGTGTTCATTGAGAAAGCTACCTAAGTTACAGAAGTAAAACAGTCCCTTTGAAATGAGCTGATTGTAACAAATATCTCATTTCTCTATGCCAAATTTATTATACTGTACTTTTGCCTAGAGCTATTTTAAATATGGTTCTGTTTGATGAGTATGCATTTATTATCTTATCATAAACATTATTCTGCAGGCTTGAATGAAGGCATTTTCCATAACTTGAAATATGTTACTTTTTTATCTAAGTAGTTTCTACCTCTGGTAATAAATCTGATAAAAAAAAACAAGTATATAATGGAATATAAAGTAATAAATGATACTTAATAGTCCCTCATATGTTTAATTTACAAATGTTCTTTCTGTGAAATGAGTCAAACTTTGTATTATCATAATTATTTGCTAATATATGTGCATATATAACACAGCAATAAAACTAAATTAAACCAACATAGTTTCTGATTCCTTGAAATATCAACCTGAGAAAATAATTCAATTCAATAACAATTTATTAAGAGCTAATTACTTGTCAGATTTTTTGTAGAATCAGTGTTACATCTACGTGAGGAACACAGACAACTGAACAAATACCTAACGTAAGTAAATCATGTGCAAGTTTACAGTATAAAAGAACAAGGGGATGAATACAGATATGTGCACTAGAAAGGATAGAAAAGAAAAAAGAAAAGAGCCATTTCAAGGTTAAAACATTTTAGAACTCACTAGAAGTAAGCTTTCATATTCTTTTCTCTGCCAAAAAAACAAAAGGAAAAAAGATATGTAAAAAGAAGGGACTTGCCCATAATTAAAGAATGAGTCAGTTTAGAGCAAGAGATTACACAGACTCTAGGATTCATTCCAAATAATCACAGCTAATATTTCTTTAATTTTTATGACATGTTAAGCATTGTTGTGCTACCAAAATTTATCTTCCCAATGATACTAAGAAATGAATAATAGTACTTTTTCACGCACACAGAAGTATAATTTAGTTTCATGGGACTGCTGCAAGCAGAACGCCCACAATATGTATTCAACCACACAATAAAAAACTAAGATGGGCTTAGAAAATAAGAGGATATTTTGGTGAATTGGTGTTCAGTGGGGAGTAATTATATTATTACTGATGAGGAGAAAGGGAGAGATAAAGTGATTGGAGAAGTGAGGCAGCATACAAGTTATCAACTGTGTAACAAATGACCTGGGATATAGTAGCCTAAAACCAAAACCATCAGCTGATCTGGGACAGGATAGACTTACTTTGGCTGGGCTTGACATACTCCTACTTGGCTGACTGGTCAATGAAGGCCAGTATTTGGCAGTTCTTGACCTATCAGCTAAGAGAAGGTGGTGACTGGGCCTTGCATCTGTCATGGTCCATCATGACAGCCTTGGCAGTCACACAATGGAGGCAGATTTCAAAGACTGAAGCCTGGTTTCAGACTGTACTATGTCATTTCTGCTACATCCTATTGCCCAAAGCAAGTCACAGGTGGTGGGGAAATAGATGTTATCTCTTGTTGGGAGAAGCTACAGAGAACTATGGCAACTTTTGCAATCTTACAGATGGTGAGAAGTAGAAGAGATGAACTGAAAAGGAATGAGGAAAAGAAAGTAACACCAAACTGACACATATATTTTCACTCCTAAAATCACAGAACTAATTGAAGGTAGACTAAAAAGAAAATATTTGGGAGGCTATTGACAATTAGAATTTTTTGTGATGAAGATAAACATTTTTTATAAGGTCATTTCAAGCATTTATTATATCTTTTGACCTTTGCTTAGAAAAGCAATCGGCTTTGATTTTTAAAAAAATGATCTTTATAATTCTAGGTGACTGATACCTTTTTGCATAGAAAAAAACACCAAGGATGAATCAAGCAATTTTTCTAATATAAATTAAGAGACAAAGAACAAGACAGGTGTGCTAGCAATTACTGTAAACTATAATTTATCTGGGCAATAAGACATCTTTCAAGTCATAAATTTTTATCTTTGTTTTTCCCTTTGACAGGTATGTAAAAAATAGATTTTACTTGCACAAACTTAAACCTATATAACTCTTGTTATTGTTTAGTAGAGAAGCTAAGCTTGCTGTGAAAGCAGGCACAGATAATTTAAATTTTAATTCCTTAGAACCAACAGGTGCTTAAAACTCTCAACACAAATGTGTTATTGATGGTTTGTTTACATTTAGATGTTGGGTGTTATATGCTCTATTTCTTTTCTTTTTTTTTCTGATTAGAATTCTTATTTTTATCACTCAGTTTCTTCAAAGGACATCAAGATTGGTCCAATTGGTCTTGAAAATATACTGCAAGAAACACAGAGAACTGAAAGTGGTAGCCTGTTGGGTTCTGTGTTTATCTAGTTTGAGTCATGTTACTGATTATGGACCTACTTCTCTTGTCTTCCTGGCTCTTCAACTCTCCTAAACTCTCTCTCTTTTGGACTCCTTGCTTCTATCTATAAATGAGAATTATTGAGGGCTGCTAGAGGAATAAAAGATAATTCCTTCTTTTTAAATTGGCCTATGACTTTGATATAAAATGCAAAATTCAAGAATCCATAAAGAAGTTACCTTCGACCTTATTATTTGTCATTCACCTATGACTCCCATTGCATTTATCTATCTCCCACACTGGACTATGAACTTCTAAAAAGGATAAAGATCATGTCTGCTTTGCCTACCACAGTCTCTAACATATAGGAGATTTAAATATACTATTTTAATTAATTCCAAATTAATTTAGTTTATGTCAAAAAGATCTCTTTTTATGATGGCTCTAAGGTCAATTTGTTACTTCTTTATCAAGCTGTAATATGTTTGCTGATTCAACTACATTTCAGTTCATTTCAGTTCAGTTCAGTTGCTCAATCGTGTCCGACTCTTTGCGACCCCATGAACCGCAGCACGCCAGGCCTCCCTGTCCATCACCAACTCCTGGAGTTCACTCAAACTCGTGTCCATCGAGTTGATGATGCCATCCAGCCATCTCATCCTTTGTCATCCCTTTCCTCCTGCCCCCAATCCCTCCCAGCATCAGGGTCTTTCCCAATGAGTCACCTATTGCATGAGGTGGCTAAAGTACTGGAGTTTCAGCTTTAGCATCAGTCCTTCCAAGGAACATCCAGGACTAGTCTCCTTTAGGGTGGACTGGTTGGATATCCTTGCAGTCCAAGGGGCTCTCAAGAGTCTTCTCCAACACCACAGTTCAAAAGCATCAATTCTTTGGTGCTCAGCTTTCTTCACAGTCCAACTCTCACATCCATACATGACCACTGGAAAAACCATAGCCTTGACTAGACAGACCTTTGTTGGCAAAGTAATGTCTCTGCTTTTGAATAAGCTGTCTAGGTTGGTCATAACTTTTCTTCCAAGGAGTAAGCGTCTTTTAATTCCATGGCTGCAATCAACATCTGCAGTGATTTTGGACCCCCAAAATGAAGTCTAACACTGTTTCCACTGTTTCCTAATCTATTTCCCATAAAGTGCTGGGACCGGATGCCATAATCTTCGTTTTCTGAATGTTGAGCTTTAAGCCAACTTTTTCACTCTACTCTTTCACTTTCATCAAGAGGCTTTTTAGTTCCTCTTCACTTTCTGCCATAAAGGTGGTGTCATCTGCATATCTGAGGTGATTTATATTTCTCCTGGCAATCATGATTCCAGTTTGTGCTTCTTCCAGCCCAGCATTTCTCATGACATACTCTGCATAGAAGTTAAATAAGCAGGGTGACAATATACAGCCTTGAGGTACTCCTTTTCCTATTTGGAACCAGTCTGTTGTTCCATGTCCAGTTCTAACTGTTGCTTCCTGACCTGCATACAGATTTCTCAAGAGGCAGGTCAGGTTGTCTGGTATTCCCATCTCTTTGAGAATTTTCCACAGTTTCTTGTGATCCACACAGTCAAAGGCATTGGTATAGTCAACAAAGCAACAACTACTATTACTATCCAGTTAAACAAAATTATCATTGCATGTTTGGTGGTGGCACATGTGATTAGTTCCACGAAGGAATCAGTTAATATTTTCTATTTATGAGTCATACATTAGACTACTAATCTTTATGTGATATTTTTGTCTAGTGTTATATTTGGATCTATATTTTCATAACCTCATATATGCATTAGAAGCTAGATTTTATAACATCATTAAATTGAAGATATTAAAATTTTTGTTTTACTTTTTAATTGTTAAATAGTGAATATATGGGAACATACAAAAAAGTACAATGCAACAATTTATCACCAGGTGAACATCTAAGAACCATAACACAGGTCAACACCAAAAACTTGTCAGTACCTACAAAAGGACCCTTTTACTCTCTTCCAAGCACTGGTCTGCCTGCCTTCCAAGAAATCACAATTATAACCTACTATGATCACTTTCTTGCTTTTTAGAAGTATTAACACCCTAGAATAAATCTGGAAACTCTCTCTGTCTATATATATATTTTATATCAATATCAATATAAACATTAATACATATATTTCTATAAATTGAATCATATGTTATAAATTATCATGTGTTCCTGGTTTTGCTTTCATTGATATGTTTATTAAATTCATCATTATCTTATGTAGCTACATTCATTTTCAATATTTTAGTCTTTCCAATGTATGGATATATCACACTTTAATCATGCATTCTTCAGTTGGTGAGCATTCAGGTTGTTATATGTTTGTTATATGAACAAGACACATGAATGTGTGTATTTCTGTTAATTAGGACACGTGTAAATCTTTAACTTCAGTAAATTATGCCAAACTGTGTTTCAGGCTTGTTGTGAAAATCTAAACTCCCACCAACAAAATGTAAGATTTCTTTTTTACTTTCTTGCTAAAACTCCTTAATTTTAGCTACCCCACTTGGTTTACACATAGCACTATCACTAATTTTAATTTGTATGACCCTATGAGACATACAAATTAATACCAATAACCAGCTGTGGATGTGACTGGTGATAAAAGCAAGGTCTGATGCTGTAAAGAACAATATTGCATAGGAACCTGGAATGTCAGGTCCATGAATCAAGGCAAATTGGAAGTGGTCAAACAAGAGATGGCAAGAGTGAGCATTGACATTCTAGGAATCAGCAAACTAAAATGGACTGGAATGGGTGAATTTAACACAGATGACCATTATATCTACTACTGTGGACAAGAATTCCTCAGAAGAAATGGAGTAGCAATCATGGTCAACAAAAGAGTCCAAAAAGCAGTACTTGGATGTAATCTCAAAAATGACAGAATGATCTCTGTTCCTTTCCAAGGCAAATCATTCAATATGACGGTAATCCAAGTCTATGCCCTAACCAGTAATGCTGAAGAAACTGATGTTGAACAGTTCTAATGAAGACCTACAAGACCTTTTAGAACTTACACCCAAAAAAGATGTACTTTTCATTAGAGGGGATTGGAATGCAAAAGTAGGAAGTCAAGAAACACCTGGAGTAACAGGCAAATTTGGCCTTGGATGTGGAATGAAGCAGGGCAAAGACTAATAGCGTTTTGCCAAGAAAATGCACTGGTCATAGCAAACACCCTCTTCCAACAACACAAGAGAAGACTACACGTGGACATCACCAGATGGTTAATACTGAAATCAGATTATATTCTTTGCAGCCAAAGATGGAGAAGCGCTATACAGTCAGCAAAAACAAGACCAGGAGCTGACTGTGGCTCAGATCATGAACTCCTTATTGCCAAATACAGACTTAAATTGAAGAAAATAGGGAAAACTGCTAGACCATTCAGGTATGACCTCAATCAAATCCTTTATGATTATACAGTGGAAGTGAGAAATAGATTTAAGGAGCTAGATCTGATAGATGAGGGCCTGATGAACTATGGACTGAGGTTCGTGACATTGTACAGGAGACAAGGGTCAAGACCATCGCCATGGAAAAGAAATGCAAAAAAGCAAAAAGGCTGTCTGGGGAAGACTTACAAATAGCTGTGAAAAGAAGAGAGGCAAAAATTCAAGGAGAAAAGGAAAGATATAAGCATCTGAATGCAGAGTTCCAAAGAATAGCAAAAAGAGATAAAGACTTCTTCAGCAATCAATGCAAAGAAATAGAGGAAAACACCAGAATGGGAAAGACTAGAGATCTCTTCAAGAAAATTAGAGATACCAAGGGAATATTTCATGCAAAGATGAGCTTGATAAAGGACAGAAATGGTCTGGACCTAACAGAAGCAGAAGATATTTAGAAGAGGTGGCAAGAATACACGAAAGAACTGTACAAAAATGATCTTCATGACCCAGATAATCATGATGGTGTGATCACTCATCTAAAGCCAGACATCCTGGAATGTGAAGTCAAGTGGGCCTTAGAAAGCATCACTACGAACAAAGCTAGTGGAGGTGATGGAATTCCAGTGGAGCTGTTTCAAATCCTAAAAGATGATGCTGTGAAAGTGCTACACTCAATATGCCAGCAAATTTGGAAAACTCAGCAGTGGCCACAGGACTGGAAAAGGTCAGTTTTCATTCCAATTCCAAAGAAAGGCAATGCCAAAGAATGCTTAAACTACTGCACAATTGCACTCATCTCATATGCTAGTAAAGTAATTCTCAAAATTCTACAAGCCAGACTTCAGCAGTACATGAACCATGAACTTCCAGATGTTCAAGCTGGTTTTAGAAAAGGCAGAGGAACCAGAGATCAAATTGCCAACATCCGCTGGATCATGGTAATTGCACTCATCTCAAATGCTAGTAAAGTAATGCTCAAAATTCTCCAAGCCAGGCTTCAGCAATACGTGAACTGTGAACTCCCTGATGTTCAAGCTGGTTTTAGAAAAGGCAGAGGAACCAGAGATCAAATTGCCAACATCCGCTGGATCATGGAAAAAGCAAGAGAGTTCCAGAAAAACATCTATTTCTGCTTTATTGACTATGCCAAAGCCTTTGACTGTGTGGATCCCAATAAACTGTGGAAAATTCTGAAAGAGATGGGAATACCAGACCACCTGACCTGCTTCTTGAGAAACCTGGAACAAGAGACTGGTTCCAAATAGGAAAAGGAGTACGTCAAGGCTGTATATTGTCACCCTGCTTATTTAACTTACATGCAGAGTACATCATGAGAAACGTTGGACTGGAAGAAGCCCAAGCTGGAATCAAGATTGCCGGGAGAAATATCAATAACCTTAGATGTGCAGATGACACCACCCTTATGGCAGAAAGTGAAGAAGAACTAAAGAGCCTCTTGATGAAAGTGAAAGAGGGGAGTGAAAAAGTTGGCTTAAAGCTCAACATTCAGAAAACTAAGATCATGGCATCTGGTCCCATCACTTCATGGGAAGTAGATGGGGAAACAGTGGAAACAGTATCAGACTTTATTTTGGGGGGTTCCAAAATCACTGCAGATGGTGATTGCAGCCATGAAATTAAAAGATGCTTCCTCCTTGGAAAGAAAGTTATGACCAATCTAGATAACATATTCAAAAGCAGAGACATTACTTTGCCAACAAAGGTCCATCTAGTCAAGACTATGGTTTTTCCAGTGGTCATGTTTGGATGTGAGAGTTGGACTATAAAGAAAGCTGTGCACCAAAGAATTGATGCTTTTGAACTATGTGGTGCTGGAGAAGACTCCTGAGAGTCCCTTGGACTGCAAGGAGATCCAACCAGTCCATACTAAAGGAGTCCAGTTGTGGGTGTTCATTGGAAGGACTGATGTTGAAGCTGAAACTCCAATACTCTGGTCACCTGATGCAAAAAGTTGACTCATTGGAAGAGACCCTGATGCTGGGAAAGATTGGGGGCAGGAGGAGAAGGGGATGACAGAGGATGAGATGGCTGGATGGCATCATCAACTTGATGGACATGGCTTTGAGTGGACTCCGGGAGTTGGTGATGGACAGGAAGGTTTGGCGTGCTGTGGTTCATGGGATCACAAAGAGTCGGACACAACTGAATGACTGAACTGAAGAAAACAAGCAGAATTCATAGTCATTTAATATTCCAATGATATTATTTAATAACCAACATGTTCATTTTCAATTGACCAAGTTCCTCATACAATAAAATTATAACATTCTGTATAGTACCCTGGGGTCCTATCAATGCATTTAGGACATAGGTGTCTTTTAAAATAGAACTTTGATTTTACTAATTCAATTGGCATCAAGATCTAAAGTTCCTCTCTCTTCACATTTGGGAAATTCTATTGGTCACTGCCATAATGAATTTTATACTCGGATCCAGTTGGAACTTAAACTGTACAATGAAAATATATGATTTCTTTTTCTTCACTCTATTTTGAGATGTTTTCCAGAGATGAATCATGGTGAAAAGTGGGCACTGTCTCCAGATAAAGTGTGAGCTCCAACTTAATTCAGGTGAGCAGGCAGAGAGGGCGATAGAGTTCATGAATTACAGCCCTTCCTCTCTACTGCAAATAGCCATTAGAAGTCTTAAATCGGCTTGCCCCAGGGCCTTTTATTTAATACTTCAGAAAGTTGTCAAACTAGATTAGGTTTAATGCGCCAGGCTATGCTTACTTATAAGCATAAGTAAATGGGGAAATAAATATAAGCATAAACCTATAAGTTCAAGGCTTTCTGTTCTTTATGTTTCTGTGGACCTCAGCTTTCCCAGGTTTAAAATGAAGCTGCTAATTACATGCCCAATTAACATTTTGCTCCTACGCCATGAGAAAAGGCATGATATAAATGCTGAACAACTTTCAATTCATTTCATGTTCTTTTTCCTAATTGCATACAGATTAAGAAGCTATATATGCTCACTGTACACTCAGCACTGACAAGGTTCTCTGGCCATTTTTGTGCACAATCACAGGAGGCATTTCTTTGATGATAAGAAAGGTTACTCCTAACATTATATTCATACCAAGCATTCCCTTAAGGAATGTCTACCTAAAAATACACAAACAAGTAAAAACAACTCAACATGACTGCAACTGTTTGCTCACACAGCTCCAGGAGGATGCGAGCCTGGTTAACCTCAGGAATTGAGCAGCCTCCTGGCTGACACACGCCTCCATGCAAGGGTGATGGCACTGAGGGTGCACAGAAACGTATCGGGAGATGGTGAAGACAGGAAAGCCTAGACTGCTACAGTCCATGGGGCCGCAAAGAGCTGGACGTGACTTAATGGCTGAACCACCACCACCACCAACACCACCACCACCTATGAGGTTATTAAACCTTATCTTTCATTATCATTACATGTTATCTCACAAACCCATACCCAGCATCTAGTACAAAACTCTGAATCACCTGCTTAATTAAAATGTGTAAGGACATCTCTGTTCACATAAACCAAACAGCATCTGCACTGTCACAGAGTGGATATGTTTTTTTTTTAACTTAACACTAAAAATTGACTCTAACCATTCCCGCCTTTTAAGGGGAAGGGAAAAGAGTGACATAATTCAGTCACAGTAACAAAACAGTCACAATCATTAAAATAAGTAGATCGGGGACTTCCCTGGCCATCCAGTGGTTATGATTTCACCTTCCCATGCATGGGGTGAGGGTTCAATCCCTGAGTGGGGAGTTAAGATCCCACATGCCTTGGGGCCAAAAAAGGAAAACATAAAACAAAAGCAACATTGTAACAAATTCAATAAAGATTTTTAAATGGTCCACACCAAAAAACCTTTAAAAAAAATAAGTAGATGGTTCTGGAAATATGATAGTCTTCACCAACAGTGAAGGATTATAATCCTAGGGGACGTGACTAGTCAGAAAGGATACAGGCTTTTGAATAAACAAACGTGGACCCTCCCAAGGCTGAACAGAGGAGTGAGGGGTGAAACTGGTTACCCACACAAGAGAAAGGGAAATTGAACTTCACTGTGAAGTCCCATACGAGGGCATTCCTGAAAACCAGAGAAGCAAGACAGAGGAGAAGGTTTGGCCACATGGCATGTCCAACTCTCCATCTCCTCAGACCGTCAATGAAACTGCTACAGACATCTGTACCCAGATAAGTTATCTAGGAGACGGGGGAGAGGATGTCAGCATCATCAGGCAGATAAGACCCCTAAGGAGGAGAGGGAAATGAGGAGGAGGAAGCAAGAACCTGGAGCCAGTAACCCCTGGTAACCGAGGTACATCTGAGTTCTAGGGGCTGCAGCTGGTTAGACTGTCCCACCCGCAATGGCACAGGCTTGTATGGTCATCTCCTCCCACCCCAGGGGCACGTACCTGTGAGTAAATTGGACAACCAAGCATTTCTACAGAGAAACCACACACCTGTAATCCACCAGATTAAACTGGAACCCGGAAACCATGAACAAGGCGAGAGCATCAATTCACTCGCCAAGCCAAGCAGAACTGCACCTCTGTTAAAAAAAAAAAAAAAGACATGTTATAGGCTATCTGATGCTGTTACTATTCCATTGCCCCAAGTATAAAATGGAAATGTATCTTCTACCTCTAGGCACATCCAAGAGACAACGTGAGTGTGAAACAACCAATGAGACCACGAAAGTCCACTGGGAAACAATATTATATACGTTCAGAACACTGACATAAGAGCACCTCTGACTTGTCATAAATGACATCTGCAGTCTTTCATGGTCAATGTAAACAAAGTAACTGAGCTTCCTCAGACTATTATAGTTCATATTGGCCATGGGACATTTTAAATGACTCTGCCAAAGTCAAAAAGAAAAAGTCACTGGGAAGAGTTTCTATTTAGTGTACCTCTTTTCATTTTTTTCTCAACCTCAATAGTTATCGATAGTTTCTGCCTTCCTAGGACTGAGGTGAGTTTGATAAATAATTATAAATTGTGTGTCTTTGAACTTACACAAACTATTTCATTCTTTAACTACTTTGGCAAAAACGTGTAGAAGATGGGGAGGAAAAAACGAACTAAACAGAACTTCCCTGGTGGTCCAGTGGCTGAGACTCCACGTTCCCAATGTTGGGAGCCCAGTTTCAATCCCCGGTCAGGGAACTAGATTCCACATGCTGGAACTAAGAGTTTGCATATCACAACTAAGAGTCTGCATGCTGTAACTAAAGATCCTGGATGCTGCAACAAAGACCCAGAGCAACCAAAAAATTTTAATAATAAATAAATAAAAATAATATTTAAAAAAAAGAATTTAAACTTTAGTGGGAAATACAACATGGCACTCAATGAAGTAGCTATAATATAAATAAACTAAAAAACATAGAGTGCTTACTAGATAGCAGGAACTGTTTGAAGATTTTTACATATACTAGCTCAGCTAATTTTCACAGATCTGTAAAGTAAATGCTATGAAAAAGTAAAGGTGTTAGTTGCTCAGCTGTGTCCAACTCTTTGCAACCCCATGGACTCTGGAACACCAGGCTCTCTCTTCTACCCACAGAATTCTTCAGGCAAGAATACTGGAGTGGGTTGCCATTCCCTTCTCCAGGGGATCACCCTAACCCAGGGATCGAAACCAGGTCTTGCGTCATTGCAAGTAGATTCTTTACTGTCTGAGCCACCAGGGAAGCCCAAAGTAAATGCTATAATTATCCCCATTTCACAGAGAAGGAAACTGGGGAAAAGAGCACTTGAGTAACTTGCTGGATATTAGACACAGCCACCCACGTAGGACAAAGAATCTGAAACAGGCCCTCCAGCTCTGGAGTGAGGCTCTTGGCCGCTCTCCTGCCTGCTCCCACCCTCTAAGGTGAAGGATGGCCCTGGGTGTTCAGAAGACAGCAAAGGCCTGAGAGGACTCGCTTGATCACTGTCTATCTGAAGTCAACAACAAACGTTGATGAGGACCTACTGTGTGCCAGGCTCTGTCCCAGGGGCTTAGGATGCGTCTGCAAACGAAGAGCCCTTCCCTTCTCATGCTCACAGTCCAGAGGGGCCACTCACCTGGCCACACACAGTCCTCAGTCATCCCTGTCACCTCCCAGCATTCCCTCAGCACAGGGGCAAACAGCCCTCAAGCGCCTTCATCTCCAGAGTACACAGTAATGTCATGCTTATCTAGCAGCTCACACAGAGAAGCAAGGTGTTCAACCATACCAGTCAATTTCTGGATTGCTTCCAAATCCAAACTCACCCAAATGGGTTCGGATCTGGCCCTGGATGGGGGTGTCCACTCACTGCCCACCTGGAGATAAGAGACACCTCTCCAAAAATCCAGTGGGTGAGGAACATGGGCTGCCAAAGGCAGCGCCTGCCAACAACCAGTTCAGACCAGAAACCACTGCCTTGGCTGCCTCACCATTCTTCTTCTGCTGAGGTTTATAGCAGGCACCATCTAGAATAAAAAACAGAAAAGGGTCAGTTACACAGAAATCTACCCTCTATATTAGCCGACTTTAAACAAGTAGGAAATTGTACTTGGCTTCAAGGAGCTTACTTAAGAGGGGAAGGTGAGACCCCATAACAAGTAGAACATGCCGGGAGGCAGGCAGTTGGGAGGCTAGATCAGGATTTCAGGAGAATAAATCATTTTGGAATCTGACAACTGAAAATGCAGAAAGGTATGTACTTCATGTGAAACAAACAGTTATGAGCTAAACTATATGTATGAAAAGTGAAAGGTAAGTTCAGGGAACAAATGCAGTCCACCTGGAATGGAACATTCCCAGTATACCAGGCTGCTTCTCCCAAAAAAGAACAAGGTCCTCATCTAACCCTCTGAGCCCCCAGAGTGTTAACAGTGCATCGACTGAGCAGTTACTGTGGCCAGCCCCTCACATAAACTCGTTTAATCTTCACAGCAACTTTACGAGGTAGGCTCTATTACTAACTCCATTTCACGGATTGAAAAACTGAGAGGCCCAGAGAAAACAGATCCAAGATCACACAGCTGGTAGAGAAAGCCTAGCCAGTATTGGTGTGCTTTCCCCTACTATACTTCTTGGGACTGTTTTAACAGTGAGGTCTGTTTGTTGCATGAGTGACTTCACATACAGAAATGTACCAACTGCAGAAAATGCTGGCAAGAGAATGCCTTTATAGGAACAGACAGCCTGCTGGGCAGATGCTTCGTGACACTGGGAAGCCTGCTTCAGGACAGAAAGAAACCTGAGAGTCTGCCTGTGGGAATGAAAGCATGATTTCATAGGCAGGAAGAAAGCCCTTCTGCCCAGAAAGGAGTGAGGGGGAGGACGAGCAGAGCTGAAAGCTATGGAGGTGAGGGAGAGGGTGCTGAAGACAGACGGTGCCAAGGGCTGAAGGCCAAGGAGACAGTCTTTGGAAAAGAGAGCAGCTTCAGCTGACTTTCCCGAGTAACAGCACTGCTACACACTATGGTGTGTGAGTCTCCCCACAAGGCGCAGCAAATCTTCAATGAAACCACCCCCAAAACGTTGCCAGGGATGATGAGATATCCTGGGAAAGCTGGAAAGGAGTTGAACTTTGTAAATGGGGCACAAGGCAAAAACAGGAAGGGACTAACAACTGGGTCACAAAAATTTAAAACAGAAGCGAGAAAGAAGAAAACTCCAGAAATGTAAAGTCCAGAAATATAAGGGATACCCTGAATCCAGATCCTTATCAGGCTGTCCCTGTGAAGTTTGCTGCCTGAGTTTCTACTTCACATGTGAGCATTTTATAAAATACAAAACATATATTAGGGCACTAGAACCGAGTTCTAAATGTTCTAATTAATACCAATGTCTCTTGATCAATTTACATGCATCATGTTCCCCTGTTCTCACCACCCCCATTTCATACCAAAATTGGAGGAGTTAAACAAACTCTTTGTTCATGGTGAGCCAAACTCTCTAAACTTTCATTAACTTGTGAGATTTCTCCTTGTATTTACAGAAGTATAGTGACTCATTGAGAGTTACACACAAAGCCAGGAGCAAGTTAAGTAGAATCTAGCAACATTTCTTCCTTTTCTTCAGAAGTCTGGAGTTAGCGAGTAATGCAAATGTGCAAGTTCGCTTGTAAGCTCCGAACAGGTGATTCGAAAGGTGGTATGAATATCCATGGAGCTAGTGGTAAAGAACCTGCCTGCCAATGCAGGAAATATAAGAGACAGGGGTTCGATCCCTGGGTCAGTTAGATCCCCTGGAGGACAGCACAGCAACCCACTCCAGTATTCCGGAGAATCCCACAGACAGAGGAGCCTGGTGGGCTACAGTCCGTTAGGTTGCAGAGTCTGACTTGATTGAAGCGACTTAGCCTGCAAGCACATGAATGTTCAGGATTTCCCTTCTTTTTACGTTTCAGATTTGAAGTTTAAAACCTTCAGACTTAAGGGTAGGGCGGGGTGGGTGGGGGGAGTGGCGCAAAAGCAAAACACAAACCAAGAGAAAAAAAAGAACAAATTCATGCAGTTCTCAGTGTTGGAGGAGACTTGACTCCCTTGGACTGAAAGGAGATCAAACCAGTCAATCCTAAAGAAAATCAGTCCTGAATATTCATAGGAAGGACTGATACTGAAGCTCCAATACTTTGGCCACCTGATACAAAGAGCCAATTCATTGGAAAAGACCCTGATACTGGGAAAGATTAAAGGCAAGAGGAGAAGGGGACAACAGAGGATGAGATGGTTGGCTGTCATCACTGATTCATTAGACATGAGTTTGAGCAAGCTCCGAGAGGTGGTGATGGACAGGGAAGCCTGGAGTGCTGCAGTCCATGGCGTTGCAAAGAGTTGGACACAACTGAGCGACTGAACTGAACTGATGCAGTTCTTAAGGCCCTTGCTAACAAATAACTTTTCAGAGTGTTACAGATGGGCTGGGGTCAGTGTGGAGGCAGAGGGCTGACGGATCTCGTCCTGGAAAGCCCTGTTCACAGGGAAAGAGGAGAAGACAGAGCTGAAAGCCATCAGGGAACTTGAGGCCTGTGTCTACTTTCCCACTCCACAACGAGACAAGCCAGAGACGAACGGTTACTGTTACTCTCTATGCTGCCAAGGAAAAGGTGCCTTCTGCTCAGATAATAGTCCACTTCCGAGGCCAGCTACTCTTGCAGAGGGAGAAAAAGCAGACATGGAGACAGAATGCAGAAAGACTCGTTTTATCTTTCCAAGATGTGTGCCATTCAGATAAGAAAGGTAAACAAACTGCAAGAGAGAAAAATCCCTAAATAAACTGGGGCCATGCTTACCTGTGTAAATGCGATCAAGTGTGGCAATAGTACTTAATGTCAGTATCACTCTGTTGGACATCTGATAAGTCCAGACTGGGTTTAGTGATGTGTACCAAATGCGGAGAACAAGAAGAAGAATCTGTCCTAAAATGAATCCCCAGATTCTGAATACCTGTAAGTACAGAAATATTTTTAACAACTTTTTTGTGAGTAGTTTCAATGTACTCCTTCCGTTGTGAATTTCACAGTGTCACAGAAGGAGTATATGAGGTAGTCTTGTTGGTAATCCACACAACTTAGCCTTTATATAGCCCGTTACCTAGGCAACTCATTATAATTTCTCCATTCTCACAACATTATTGAGAGTAATGGCAAATACTCACATCCTGGTTTTGTGAAAAGGAAAAAAAATGAGACTTCGACAAGGCCTTTCTGAAAGCTTTTAAAAACTGTATCTTGGAATGCCCGGTCCCAACTTCCCTTGGGTGACTGACCACACTTGTTTGCCTATAGGCACAAGATGCAAACTATACCTTTGCAAGCCACTTCCTGTCCACCACGTCACAGCGTGCACCACCAGTGAGGAAGACAGACCAAGTGCAAGGACCATGAGCCGAAGTTTGGCATTTGGAGCCTGGAAGGAGGCGATGCTACCTACAAACAAATTTTAAGGAGAGCTAAACATTTCTGGCAAGCATGCCCTACTAGTTAATGATCTGCCTTTGATAACTGTTGTGTCTAATACCATGCTTACCCTCAGGAAGATAGAGTTAATGTATAATTATGTGTATGTACAAATCTTTTGGAACATTTTTATTGCAGTATTATTCATACCATAAAATTCACTGTGTTAAGATGTATGACTCACTGGTTCTTAACATGTTTACAAAGTTGCACAACTATACCTGAAATGAATACTGTATTGTAAACCAACTAAACTTAAATAAAAAACTTTTTTTAAAAGAGTTCATCTATCTTGTAGCATATGTCAGTGTTTCAATCCTTTTTATGGCTAAATAATATTATATTGCATGGACATACTGCTTTTTCATTCATCCCATTGGTGGGCATTTGGATTGTTTCCACTTTTTGGGTATTATGAATAATATTGCTACTAACATTTATGTACCAGGTCTTATGTGAATGTTTCCATTTTTCTTGGGTCTAACTCCAAGGGGTAGAGTTGTTGGACATATGACAACTATGTTTAACATTCTGAGGAACTGCCAAACTGTTTTCCAAACCAACTGCACCATTTTACATTCCCATCAGCAATGTGTAAGGATTTCAGTTTCTTCATATTCTTGTCAACACTTAATATTGTCTATCTTTTTAATCAGGGCTATTTTAGTGAGTCGAAGTAATTAAGATCAAAACTAATTTAAATTAATTGTATTGGGCTGGTCAAAAAGTTCATTTGGATTTTCCATTAAAGAAAACCCAAATGAACTTTTTGACCAACCCAGCAGTATGAACTAGTTTAATGGTTTAATAGCTAACTATGTACTGATTAACCTAAAATATCTGAAGGAAAGGCAGTGAGACAGCATGTAACACTCAGACCATCTTTGTAGTTGTGTAAGAATCCCTTCGGACTCTGCGAAAAACAACGTTGTTTCATCTTCTTAAGAAGTATCTGAAGTCCGAAAAAAGAAAAAAAAGTACCTGAAAAGGGAGTTCTAAGGCAAAGCATGACTTACTTCAGCATCTCTTGAGCATCATCAAACTCAGTGGACACCTGGAAGAGCATCTGACACAAACTGGCTTCTTCATCCTGAAGTCACTTTCCTAACCCACATCTGAGTCACCTTCCTACCCACTCCCCTTTCTCAAATACAATTCTACCCTTTACTCAAGTAATGGGTTTTCAAGAAGAAAGGAGATGAATGGGGAACAACAAGAAGTATCTCAAACACCATACTCTCCAGTTATTTCCCATTACATTACAGCCTCCAGAAGTTACTGGGCCAGAACTAGACTAAAAACAAAAAACTGTCCCAGAAACTATGGTGAGTGGCTCTGTAGGTAAAGCTGCCACAGGCAGCCCTGAGCAAAGGCAACGAAAAAGTGCGGTGATGAGATCCGCCCCATAAAGCCAACCACGAAGTGTAATGAGGCCATAGTCATAAAAGAATTCTGTAAGCCAAGGATAGTTTAACTCAGTTACAATATATACTCTGGAAGTAGGAAGTTTCATATTTATTATTTCTGGACTGAAAATTTCATGATCATTTGATATTTCTTTTCATTCCTACAGACATCATCTTTTAAAAGAATGCATTTTCCAGTGGTCTTTCCCACTGCTTGTTTAGGGCTTCAGATCTTTGTGGGTAACCACAGAGCTTGCTACACTCACTAACCACGTTCTGCCTTCTTCAAGGACTGATGCACAGAAAAACAGAAGGTAAATTTCCTAGTGATTTCAGTCACTGTTCCTAGACAGAAGAAATACACACAGCATGGTTGGTTCATCAACAAATGCCACTTGGAAAACTCAGAGAAATCAATTGTGTTATAGCAAAAGGGCAAGACAGGCAGTACTTTTCAGCTACAGATTCAACCAGACTGGAGTCTGGTATTTTTGTTTTATAAACTTTTTCTCCATGACCTCACATTCTTACTTTTTTTTTTTACCACTAGTACTTTTCCAAGGTCTCTCAATATTAATTAATATAATAACCTCAAGTCTTTGTGATAGTAAGTGTATATTTTTTAATTACTGGGTTTTGGCAATGTAACATATTGAAATCCAGAATTCAAACACTATGAAAGGTATACAGTGCAAAGTTTCATCTTCATATCTGTCTCAATATCAAATTTTTCACCTTAGAAGCAACAAAAATATCAGTGTGTTTTAAAATACTTTTGGACCTATTTAATGCATGTTCAATTAATTACTAAATATATTTCATCTAGCCTATTTTACACAAATGTTAGCATTCTGAGCATACTGTTTAGTGCTTCTTTTTTTTCTCTCTTACTATTGAAGAACATTCCATTTCCTTACATAAATGTTCTTATTCTTTAGTATAGCTCATAGTATTCTATGGTACTCCCAGTTTCATAACCAAAATTTATTTAACCTAACCTATCCCGTATGGATGACATTTAGATTATTTCTGACACTGTTATTATAAATATTGCTACAGTTATTAAATAACCTTTTATTTTTATCATTTGACACATACGTAAGTTCATCTATAGGATATATGCCCAGAAGTGGAATTGCTGAGTGAAAATACAGAGTTGTAATTTTGATAAACACTGTTAAATTATCCTTTGCAGAAGCTGTTCAAATTTACATTACCACCAGCAATGCATGAGTGCCTGTTTTCCCATGCTTACAATAGTGTTATCTAAGTTTGTTCTTTATCAATCTGATATGAGAAACTATCTATAAATATATATATATATGATTTGTATTCTACACTCTTTAGTATCTTTTAAAGAACAAATTATATTTCCTTTCCAATAAACTGATCATATCCTTTGCTTTCTCTTCTATTGAGTTATTGGTCCTTTTATTGACAGTGAAAGTCGCTCAGTCGTGTCCGACTCTTTGCAACCCCATAGACTATACAGTCCTTGGAATTCTCCAGGCCAGAATACTGGAGTGGGTAGCCTTTCCCTTCCCCAGGGGATCTTCTCAACCCAGGGATCAAACCCAGAGCTCCCCCATTCCAGGTGGATTCTTTACCAGCTGAGCCACAAAGGAAGCCCACAGATACTGGAGTGGGTAGCCTATCCCTTCTCCAGTGGATCTTTCCGAGATCATATCCTTTGCTTTCTCTTCTATTGAGTTATTGGTCCTTTTATTACTGATTTGTAAAAACTCCATATATTAGTGAAATTAGCCCTTTGACTAGAAGAGTTGCAATATTTTTCCTAATTGATTACCTTTGCTTACTACAATGTTCATCATGCATAATTTCCATATTTTTATGCATTATCATTTAACAACTTTTTAATGACTTCTGAGTTTTCTATCACAGTTGGAAAAAAGAACAAAAACATATTTAATACTTTCATATCTCCAAAGTATCTTTCCCTCTTCCGTTCAGGGGTCCTTAAAATTTTCCAATCATCTGACAGAAAAGTTAAAAATGTAAATATGCTGACTCTTGGTCTAGACTTACAATTCTACTAAAATTCCTCAAGGCAGTAGTAAGAGAAAGAGACATCTTTTATTTTTTACTTAATCATTTAGCATTCAAAGAACAGTCGTCATATTTCCCCTGGATTTTTAACTCAAAAAAAAAAGAAATTTAAGGAATCACTTTTAAATCTTACCAACAGTAATTATCCGCAGCAAGGCTAGCATCCATTTCTTATTAACCAGTTTCCAGACAGGAGTAATTGTGAGGAATAATGGAGAAAGAAATGCTACGGCAAAACCTTCCAATCCAGTGAGTCCCAGCGTTTGCAGGGGAAAGTAATAGATCATTGGGCTCAGGTCATGGCAGAGAGACCAAGAAACATATCCTAGGAGGGAAAAAACAGTTTTTAAGAGAGAGAGAAAGTGTAACTTTGTCACTGTTTCAGACAATAGCCCTTCCTTCCGCTACAACTGGACTACTTTCCTGGTGACTCAACCTGCCAATGCAGGGGACACATGCAGGGTTCAATCCTTGGGTTGGGAAGATCCCCTGCAGAACAGAATGGCTACCCACTCCAGTATTCTTGCCTGGAGAATCCCATGGACAGAGGAGCTTGGCAGGTTACAGTCCACGGGGTTGCAAAGAGCCAAACACGACTTAGTAGCTAAACAACAACAACTACTACTACTACAACTGCTCTGGCTGGCTGCCCTCCTTCATAACTCTGGCCTTAACTGGGTTCCAATAAGAGAATTCCATCCCCTTTTCAGGCCCAGGATGAGAATGGCTTCCAGCTATTTTCAGTCCCTCAATATCCCCTGTTTGTCCCTTTAACCTCATTCATCATTTCAGTTCAGTTCAGTTCAGTTCAGTTGCTCAGTCATGTCCAATTCTTTGAGAACCCAAGAACCACAGCACACCAAGCCTCCCTGTCCATCACCAGCTCCCAGAGTTCACCCAAATTCATGTCCTTTGAGTCAGTGATGCCATCCAGCCATCTCATCCTCTGTTGTCCCCTTCTCCTCCTGCCCCCAATCTTTCCCGGTGTCAGGGTCTTTTCCAGTGAGTCAACCCTTTGCATCAGGTGGCCAAAGTATTGGAGTTTCAGCTTCAACATTAGTCCTTCCAAAGGACACCCAGGACTGATCTCCTCTAGGATGGACTGGTTGGATCTCCTTGCAGCCAAGAGACTCTCAAGAGTCTTCTCTAACACCACGATTCAAAAGCATCAATTTTTCGATGCTCAGCTTTACTTATAGTCCAACTCTCACATCCATACATGACTACTGGAAAAACCATAGCCTTGACTAGACAGACCTTTGTTGACAAAGTAATGTCTCTGCTTTTAATATGGTGTCTAGATTCATATAGGTAGGTAAAGTGAAAGTAGCTCAGTGGTGTCTGGCTCTTTGCAACTCAATGGGCTGTAGTCCACCAGGTTCCTCTGTCTGTGGAGTTCTCCAGGCAAGAATACTGCCGTGGCTAGCCATTCCCTTCTCCAGGAGATCTTCAGATTCTTAACCATCTGAGCCACCAAGGAAGCCCTGTAAGGTGGCAGTCCCTTTATTAAAGGCTCTTCATCTCAGCCATCTAGGTTCAATCTGGCTTCCTGTCAGGACCCTGAAAAAATTTCTTCAACTAAGTTGACCTTTCTTTAATGAGAAATATGGTGAAAATCAAAAACAGCAAAAAACAGAACTCCTTCCTCCCACTCCAGACTACAGCCAAAGGCAGGTTAGTTAGGAAATAATCCTTTTCTTGTGAGTAGCCTATTTTAAACCTAAGCCTTAGGAGGTAGTGTGGGGTAGTGGAAAGTCCAGATTTGAAATTACTTTCACATCCGCGCCGACCTTGTAATCTTCTACAGTGATGATAATTAACCAATGGACATTTAACACATGTGAGGCTCTAAGTATTCACAGGAATCTTCTTTCTGATTCCTCAGACAACCTGTGTCCTATGAAACTAACACTATTTCTACTCCTCCTTTACAAATGCAAAATCAAACAACAGAATCTCCGGAGATCCTGAAAGTTAAGTAACTGCCTAAGGTCACAAAAGTAGCAAATAGCAGAGAACTGAAAACCAAGGAATCCAATTCCAAACTATTCTTAATCACTGAAAACAGTACTTTTAACCACCCCGCAGAGTTATGAGGATTAAAAAAGATCAAGTACACAGAGTGCCTAGCACCCTAGGTACCTCTGAATGCATAATTCTTTTTACATCTTGTACTTGTGAGATACAGACTGGGCCAATAATCAGCCTCCCCGCCACCCCCACTCCCCAGCATTACCAGCTCCCAGAAAACCCAGTTCTTAGGAAGGCACCCCTTTCTTTCATTGTGAACTACCAATCTCCCAAACGTTTGTGTGGGAGTTCTGATTTCAACCACACAGTTCAGTTCAGTCGCTCAGTCGTGTCCGACTCTTTGCGACCCCACGAATCGCAGCACGCCAGGCCTCCCTGTCCATCACCAACTCCCGGAGTTCACTCAGACTCCCGTCCATCGAGTCAACCACACAACTCAGACAATAAAAACAACAATAGTCGTTCCTGGTACTTTTTGCAAAGCTGCTAAGGGGAACACACGACGGGACTCGTGTCCCATGTCTGATGTATTTGGCCAAATGCTCACAATGTGCGACCACCACCCAAGCCCACTCGTGCCGGGCCAACCCAAGCAGCAGACACAGCCCTGAGTGTTACAGCCAGGGCGCCGAGGGAGTGGGGGAACGGCGCCCCCTTCTGAAAGGTGCCATTTCCTCCTCCAAGGGATCTTCCTGACCCAGGAATGGAGTCCCCTGCATTGGCAGGCAGATTCTTTACCATTGAGCCGCTTGGGAAGCCAAAGCTCGGTACTGAAATTTATTCAGTTAAAGGTCATGGGTGCGGGGACTTGGGGTTGGTACCAGCCTCGCGGTTCGAGGCCGACAGGTGAAGAAGCCGCGCCCGTTGGGCGCAACCCAGGGTGGCGTAGGAGCTCGGGAAGACGGGGGAGCGCCGGATCCTCGGAACCTCAGTCTAGGGCTTTTCTCTCTTTTTAAAATTCCTTCAGCAGCAGAAGGTGACAGGGGACGATAAGCATCTCTATTCCGGGCACCGAGCGTGCTTTCCTTCCTCCCGGGGCTCAGCCAAGCCCGCCGAGCATCGCGGTTCCCGGTAGGGCAAGGGGGACCGACCGGCGAATGCGCGGCGGGCGGCCTCGGCTTACCCAGCAGGCTCTCAGGAGCACCTCTCTCCACGGCGAGGTCATGGCCGCAGCCCCTAGGTCCCGGGCCAGCTGCCGCGTCCTCCCGAGTCCGCGTCCACACCCCCGGCCCCAGCCAGCCCGCACGCCCGGCCCTGGCGAGGGTGGGGCCCGCCGCCTCCGCCCCGCCACACCGGGCGCCGCCCGCCGGGCCCCGGGGCTTCTCTGAGCGCCAGGTGCCCAGCGCCACCGCCGACGTCAAAGCGAGGAGCCGGGGGCCCTCTGACCTGCCTCCGGGGAAAAAAACAGGTCTCTCGGCCAGCCAGCGGAACAGCCCCCGGGGGTGGCGCGCTGCGAGCGCGCACGAGGGAGGCATCGGGGCAACTCTGGACCCGCGGTGCTCTTTAAAGGAGGCCCGAGGGCGCGTGGCGAGGGCGGAAAGCTTAGACCGAGAAGGGAAACTGAGCAGCCAGGGGCTCTGGCGCCTTCGGCGAGCAGGTGCCAACAGGACCTTGGCGTTCCTAAGGCCCGGCGACGCTCTCAGGCGAGGGGGCACCTGCGACGGCCACCTGTGTGCGCTTCTGCTTCTTAGCTTTGGTAGTAAAGAAATCACATTCTGGAAAGGTGGTTGAAAAATTCTACAGATTACAGAATTTTCTATGGCTTTCAGAGACGTCTCAACGCTTGCTCACGGGAAAGAAAGTAACTGATGGGAGTGGAAACTCTGCCCTCCTCCTCTCTATGGATAATTATCTTTGAGAGTGCCCATCCCTGAGGAGACAGGGAGAGACATTCTCACAAACAATGGAGCCAGTGAACCAGGCCAGTTATTTCTTGCTCAAATACTACCACACCCCAGAATGTTTTGGATTTTTTTTTAGGACCTTCTCAAAGCAAATGTATTTTAATTCGTTTTAATTTGGGGTGTGGGGGGACAGTTTGTCATTTAGCACTTCTGGAAGGTTTGCCATGGAGTTAAGCAATGATGGATTGTCTAAAAGCATAAGAATCAGTGAAGAGAAGTTATTGATGTAAGTCCATAGCAGTTTTAAGCAAAGATTACTGTAAGTAGATAAAGATCAACTGAATAGAACTGAGAGTTCTGGAAATAAACCTGCTTGTTTAAGGTCAAATGATTTTCAACAAACTTGCCAAAACAGTTACATGAGGGAAAGATTGGTCTTTTCAACAAATCAATCTGGAAGAACTGTATATCCACACGAAAAAGAGCAAATAGGACACCCCCCACCCATTTTCACACAATAGATAAAATTAATTCAAAATGGATAATAAATGTAAGAGATGAAACTATAAAAATCACAAGACAAAGGAGTAAATTTTCATTATCTTTAGTTAGACAATGTATTCTTAGATACAACAGCAAAGCATGAGTGAAAAAAGAAATAATAGTTAAAATGGACCTCATGGAAATTGAAAGGTTTTGTGCTTCAAAAGACAGTTGAAGAAAGTGAAAAGACAATGTGCAGAATGGGAGAAAATATTCTAAAATCATACATCTGGCCCATGCTAAGAGTCCCTTGGACTGCAAGGAGATCAAATCTCTCAGTCCTAAAGAAAATCAGTCCTGAATATTCATTGGAAGGACTGATGCTGAGGCTGAGACTCCAATACTTTGGCCACCTGATACAAACTGACTCACTGGAAAAGACCCTGATGCTGGGAAAGAGTGGAGGCAGGAGAAGAAGGAGACTACAGAAGATGAGATGGTTGGATGTCATCACCAACTCGATGGACATGAGTTTGAGTAAGCTCTGGGAGTTGGTGATGGGCAGGGAATCCTGGCGTGCTGCAGACCATGAGGTCACAGAGTTGGACGTGACTGAGCGACTGAACTGAACTGAATCGAAGTCGCTTAAGTCGTCTCCTACTCTGTGGGACCCTATGGACTGCAGCCCACCAGATTCTTCTATCCATGGGATTTTTCAGGCAAGAATACTGTAGTGGGTTGCTGTGCCCTCCTCCAGGGGATATTCTGACTCAGGGATTGAACCCAAGTTTCTTAGATCTCCTGCATTGGCAGGTGGGTTCTTTACCGCTAGCACCACCTGGGAAGCCCTTGGCATCTGATAAGGAACTGGTATCTGGAATATACATTTTTAAAAAGTAAAAGTCAGTAATAGCCACTTTAAAGATGAACAAAGGACTTGATAGGCTTTTTTGCAAAGAACATCTACAAGTAGCCAATAATCAAAATATATTCAGGAAAGTATATTCGACATTATTTCATTTGGGAAATACCAATCAAAGCCACAATGAGATACCACTTCACACTCCCTAAAATGACAGTAATCCCAAAAGTCAGATAATAACAAGTATTGAGAACATAAGTATACCTATGGCTGATTCATGTTGACATATGGCAGAAACTATCATGATATTTTAATTATCCTCCAATTAAAATAAAATTTTAAAAAATAACAAATGTTGATAAGGTTGTGAAAAAAGTGAAAACTCCTACATTGCTTAGGGGAATGTAAAATGGTGCAGCCACTTTGGAAAACAATCTGATAATTCTTCAAATGATTAAACGTAGAATTACCTTCAGTTCAGTTCAGTTCAGTCGCTCAGCCGTGTCCGACTGTTTGCGACCCCATGAATCGCAGCACCTTAAGACACATCAATTCTACCCCTAGGTGTTTATGTATGTGTTAGCTGCTCAGTTGTGTCCAACTCTTTTCAACCCCATGGACTGTAGCCCACCAGGTTACTCTGTCCATGGAATTCTCCAGGCAGGAATACTGGTTCTAAGTCACTTCAGTCTTGTCCAACTCTTTGCAACCCCATGGACTGTAGCCTGCCAGGCTCCTCTATCCATGAGATTCTCCAAGCAAAAATACTAGAGTGGGTTGCCATGCCCTTCTCCAGGGGATTATCCTGACCCAGGGATTGAACCCAGGTCTCCTGCATTGCAGGCAGATTCTTTTAACACTGAGCCACCAGGGAAGCCCCCTAGGTGTTTATACCCAAGAGAAATGAAGCATACATAATTTGTGGACAAATAGTAGTATTACTCATAATAGCCTGAAATGGAAACAACCCAAATATTCAGCAACCGATAAATGGATAAGTAAGATGAGGTATAGCACACAATAGAATGTCATCCAGCAATAAAAAGGAATGGAGTACCAACACATACGATGACTTAGATGAACGGCAAAAACAGTGGTAAGCGACTAAACAACAACAAAGTGAAAGGAGCCAGCCAATAAACAAATCACATATTATATGACTCCACTTGTATGTTCCGAATAGGCAGATTTGTAGTGGTCTAGAGTAGAGGAGCGGAGGAGGCACTGGCGACCCACTCCAGTGCTCTTGCCTGGAATATCCCATGGACGGAAGAGCCTGGTAGGCTGCAGTCTATGGGATCGCTAAGAGTCGGACACGACTGAGTGACTTCACTTTCACTTTTCACTTTCATACATTGGAGAAGGAAATGGCCACCCACTCTGTGTTCTTGCCTGGAGAATCCCAGGGATGGGGGAAAGGAAATGGCCACCCACTCTGTGTTCTTGCCTGGAGAATCCCAGGGATGGGGGAGCCTGGTGGGCTGCCGTCTATGGGATCGCACAGAGTCAGATACAACTGAAGTGACTTAGCAGCAGCAGAGTAGAGGAGTGATTTTTTAGGGTTGTGGGAATGGATAGTGGAGGAAAAGGAATTAATTAGTATATAGTTTCTTTCAAGGGGGATGAACATCTTCTAACATTAAATGGGCGACGGTTGTACAGCTTTGTGAATATGCTAAAAACATGGCACTGCACATGTTGAATGAATGGGTGAATTATATGGAGTGTGAGTTATATCTCAATAAGTCAGCTTTTAACAGGCAATTCATTCTAGTTACATCACGTAAAAATGTTTTGAGTGGATTCTAGTCATTTGGTATCAGCCATTCTTTAACGTGTGATAGACTTCAGTGACTGAAAACATCAGACATTGCATTTTCCTTTCTCTTTGCCTAAATATGTTTCTTTTCCAGGCACCTATATGAAAAGCATTTAATTTTGTGCTGTGTATACTTAGTGGGTGCTCTTCAAAATTTGTCCCTTTTCAAAGCTAAGTACTAGGAAAAACTTGGCTTCTACTAAGGATGCAAAGTGTTTCTCTTCCACTCAAAGCTCAATTTTTGTCTTAGCGGTTTTTTTTTTTTTTTTCAATCTTTAATAATTTTGATCTCAGGTGACCTCAGCCAGCAACACCTTGAAGCAGGACTTGGGTTCTCAGTCAGGGATTGAGGCTGGGTCACGGTGGAAAGAGCACCAAATTTTAGCCACTAAATCAGTGGTCAGTGACAAGGGCCCTGGCCCTTCAGCTTTGCAGAAATGATTCCCCTAAAGATGGAAAGTAGTGAAACAAGTTTTGTTTATTAGGAGGAAAAAGAGTACAGTATATATGGATAGACATACAGGCAGACTCAGAGCAAGAGTCTGTGAGTTGTACCCTCATGGCAGTTTAAATCACTGATATGGGGCATTTCTTCCAGGTTCCCTTGAGCCAATTATTATTTATCTGGTTCACAGTCCATATTCAGTATATTTCAGGATCTTCCCATGTGTACATGCATCTCTTAGCCAAGATGGATTCTATCTCAAAGGCCTATGGGTAGCCTGGCCTTAGCATCACACCCATTTACCTCCAAGCAGCCTTTCTGCACATGTGTGGTTGGGGAGATCTCCTCACTTCAAGAATGAGAAATATATGGTCTGGGCAGGGCCCAGTCTCCTCTCTTATTTGTCCTGCTATTCTTATTTTGGAGTTTTGGTCCTTAGGGAGTAAATCTCCAATCACTTTACCCTGGGGGTGCCCATCTACCTCCTGTCTCAAATCCCCCCTGAGAGATGTAAACCAAAAAAAAACTTTATTGGGAAAATGAAGAATGAAGGTCTGTCTTCTGTAACTTCTTCAGGCTAGATAGAGGCTTGTAGACCCTGCCTGGTTGGGATCATGGAGCTCTTGCTCTGTCTTATTAAATGGGCCCCAGTGTGACTTCTGTTGTCGTTTCAGCAGGACCTGCGATGGGGAGTGACTGGAGTCCCTGCATAGCACCATCGTCTGGTGATGCTCTAGAGAAAACAAACTAAATAATTAGATTAGAGAAGCAGAGGCTAAAGATCAGTAAGACATTATAATCAGAGGTTCAAGCAAAGGTAGGATTCTGGTTGTACAAGATCAGCATGTCTTTCTCTATTTCCAAAATGGAAGCTCTGAACCTGTTGGTCCCAAGTCTTCTTTTGGGAGGGTTGGGTTAGGCAAGAGACGTTAGAATTTTCTTCAGTAGGAAAATGAACAATTCTGACCCCATACATTACTGTTTTAAGACTTGGGTCTCTAGTAGAAGACCATTTTCCATCATGAATTTGGCTAAAATTCTTTTATGAGATGGATAAAAGGATCGCCATGGCCCATGATGAACTTTGCTCTGGGTAAACAAATCCAGCATTCTGTCAATCTAGTAGAGGAAGCAAGAGTTTGTGCAATGTGAACCAGAGTTTTCTATCCAGCCTGTAGATAAGGGAAATACACATAGAAAAGCTAAGGCAATTAGTAGCTTTGTAGTAGCACCAGTCAGGGTCATATTTAAGTCACTCAGCATGGGCAGAAAAGTTCAGTGAATTCCGAGAGCAAGAATAAGAGCAGAGAAAACAATACTTATCTGAATTTACCAGAGCATATCAATTACTCTGTATGTGGATTGGAGTGGAAGTGGAAGGTGCATTGGAGTACCAGGAAGCAAAATGAAGATAGTAACTATGGGTACTTAGCCTGTACTTAGCCTAGAGTCTGTTTTAGTTTTTTTAGTACAAAGTGAAAGTAGCTCAGTCCTGTCTGACTCTTTGTGACCCCATGGACTACACAGTCCATGGAATTCTCCAGGCCAGAATACTGGAGTGGGTAGCCTTTTCCTTCTCCAGGGGATCTTCCCAACTCGGGGATCGAACCCAGGTACCCTGCATTGCAGGCAGATTCTTTACCAGCTGAGCCACAGGAGAAGCCTAGAGTCTAAGAAGTGTTTATTTTCTTTTTGAATAGTAGCCTCACGTCTTCTTCCACCCATCCACCTGGAATTTAGGCTGTTCTGGTCTTCTGGATCCTGGGGAGACTTAGAGGATGAGGTGTATTTACAGGGGTGGCTGGAGTGTGGTTTTCAGGTTCTTGTAACCTATCACTAGGGACAGGTTCAATCCTGGACAGATGAACCCAGCTGATGACCCTCTGGAGTTTGACTGCTGTAAGAGTGCTCAGCAAGACTTGGTAAGGACCCTTCCATTTGGGGAGTAGCTGGTTGCCAGGGTACTCATTCTCCCAGGTCTCTGAAAGTACCCAGTCTCCACATTTTACAACAGGGTAGCTGAGACTGTCATCTGGAGCGAGCTGCACTCTGTTGCCATATTCTTGTATAGTCTTCTGGACCTGGCCCAGATTTATAACGTACTTAACATGAGCCTGGGTTTCTGGGTCAGTTAGCATGTCTGGAGTAAGGAAAGGCCTTCCGTATGTCATTTCAAAAGGGCTTAGCTTAGTAATTGTTTTAGGAGCTGCCCTGACCCTTAAGATGGCTATTGGAAGCAGGCGATACCCTGACTTTGACATTTCCTGACAGAGTTTTTACCCAAATTTTCTTTAGAGTATGATTATCTTGTTCCACTTTTCCTGAGGACCCAGAATGAATCGAGGTGGTGTTTAATTCCTAAAACCTGCAAAAGCTATTGCATGACCTTTGCTACCAACGAAGGTCCATTGGTCACTCTGAAGGTGACAGGGCAATCTGAATCTAGGAATAATTTCCTTTAACGGTGAGTTAGTCACTTCAGCTGCCTTCTCTGTTCTAGTGGGTAAGGCCTCTATGTATCTAGTAAAGGCATCTATGCTGTGCTTAGTCACTCAGTCATGTCCAACTCTTGCAACCCCATAGACTGTAGCCTGCCAGGCTCTTCTGTCCATGGGATTCTCCAGGCAAGAATACTGCAGTGGGTTGCCACTTCCTTCTCCAGGAGATCTTCCCAACCCAGGAATCGAACCCAGGTCTTCTGCATTGCAGGCAGACTTTTTACAGACTGAGCTACGAAGGAAACCCCCCAATGTATCTATAAAGACTAATAAGTAGTTGAAGGCTTGGAAAGAGAGCATCTGAGTGAAATCTATTTGCCAGTCTTCTCCTGGGTACGCCCATATCACGAGACAAGACTAGCAAGAGGAAGAGGCTTATTGCCTCCTGGATTATGGGTGGCTCAAAGGCCACAGGCTTGAGTAACTCTTTTGTCTCCAGGAGCCCTTTCCTTGTAAAAAGTTGGAAAATAATCATAGACATTGTATCTCTCCCCAGATGAAGTCATGTGGCCCTTTAATAATTTTCCGCTGGTCAAAGAGAAATGAGCAATTTCTGATCTATGTGCCACCAGCCGTCTCTTTCTTTAGTTTTCCCTCTGTCTCGTGCCCAGTTCTCTTTAGAATCCAAGTACCTGGGTATAACTAAGTTAGAAGGGGTAAGGGATGGAATTAGAGATGTTTTGCTGATGGGCATCAGGGTTATTCTCTTTGCTTCTGAATCTGCCCTGCTGTTTCCTTAGGAAATTTGAGAATTTCTTTTGGTGCCTATGGAAGTGAGTGACTGCTAACCTATGTTGGTTTTTGAACAGCTTCTATGAGATGTAAAATCTCACCCCCATATTTTGTAGAGGAGTTTCCTGCAATTAGAAGTCCTCTCTCTTCCCAGATAGCTGCGAGGGCATGTAAAACAAGGAAAACATATTCTGGATCTGTGTGTGTATTTACAATCTTTCCTTCCCCTAAGATTCAAGCTCAAATTAGAACTATTAGTTCAGCCTTTGGGCCAAGGTGTTAGGTAGCACAGGTTTTGCTGCTATGATGCTATGCTGCTGCTGCTGCTGAGTCGCTTCAGTCGTGTCCGACTCTGTGCGACCCTATAAACGGCAGCCCACCAGGCTCCCCCATCCCTCGGATTCTCCAGGCAAGAGCACTGGAGTGGGTTGCCATTTCCTTCTCCATGATGCTATGGGCACTCACAATAGCAATACCCTGCGCTCTTGACTCTATCTCTAACAAAACTACTGCCATCTGTAAACCATTTTTCCTCAGGGTTTTCTATGGCCTAGTCTGTGAGGTCAGAACTACAGGCATAGATCTGGCCAAGAGTTTCAAGGCAAGAATGTGTTAACTCTGGGCTTTTTCAGGCATTAAGGTGGCAGAGTTAAAAGTGCGGCAAGTTTTGAGGATTAACTCTGGGGAGTCAAGGAGCAAAGCCTGGTTCTTGATAGAGTAGCCTCCAGTGACCAACAGTGGCCTTTTATCTTAGAATTCCTTGTACTTGATGAGGGGTCTGGACTTCCAGCAGCTGTCCAAAGGTAAGCTTATTAGCTTCTTCTACCAATAAAGCAGTAGTAGCTACTGCCTGGAGGCAACCAGGCCACCCTCAGGCTGTGGAGTCTAGTTGCTTGGAAGAGTTTGCTTGGAAAAGTATCCTATAGGCTGAGGAACTCCAGACTGTTCTTTGCTTCTGAATCTGCCCTGCTGTTTCCTTAGGAAATTTGAGAATTTCTTTTGGTGCCTATGGAAGTGAGTGACTGCTAACCTATGTTGGTTTTTGAACAGCTTCTATGAGATGTAAAATCTCACCCCCATATTTTGTAGAGGAGTTTCCTGCAATTAGAAGTCCTCTCTCTTCCCAGATAGCTGCGAGGGCATGTAAAACAAGGAAAACATATTCTGGATCTGTGTGTGTATTTACAATCTTTCCTTCCCCTAAGATTCAAGCTCAAATTAGAACTATTAGTTCAGCCTTTGGGCCAAGGTGTTAGGTAGCACAGGTTTTGCTGCTATGATGCTATGCTGCTGCTGCTGCTGAGTCGCTTCAGTCGTGTCCGACTCTGTGCGACCCTATAAACGGCAGCCCACCAGGCTCCCCCATCCCTGGGATTCTCCAGGCAAGAGCACTGGAGTGGGTTGCCATTTCCTTCTCCATGATGCTATGGGCACTCACAATAGCAATACCCTGCGCTCTTGACTCTATCTCTAACAAAACTACTGCCATCTGTAAACCATTTTTCCTCAGGGTTTTCTATGGCCTAGTCTGTGAGGTCAGAACTACAGGCATAGATCTGGCCAAGAGTTTCAAGGCAAGAATGTGTTAACTCTGGGCTTTTGTCAGGCATTAAGGTGGCAGAGTTAAAAGTGCGGCAAGTTTTGAGGATTAACTCTGGGGAGTCAAGGAGCAAAGCCTGGTTCTTGATAGAGTAGCCTCCAGTGACCAACAGTGGCCTTTTATCTTAGAATTCCTTGTACTTGATGAGGGGTCTGGACTTCCAGCAGCTGTCCAAAGGTAAGCTTATTAGCTTCTTCTACCAATAAAGCAGTAGTAGCTACTGCCTGGAGGCAACCAGGCCACCCTCAGGCTGTGGAGTCTAGTTGCTTGGAAGAGTTTGCTTGGAAAAGTATCCTATAGGCTGAGGAACTCCAGACTGAGTCAAATCTGGTCTACTCGAAGGCAAATACATAGTGTGATGAAGAATGAACTCAGATGCAAAAGAAGGCAAAAGAGATGCAAAAGAGATTGAGTACAATAACCCATTTAGTGTCCTTAGTTCAGTTCAGTTGCTCAGTCATGTCCAACTCTGCAGTCACACAGACTGCAGCACGCCAGACTTCCCTGTCCATCACCAACTCTCAGAACCTGCTCAAACTCATGTCCATCAAGTCAGCGATGCCATCCAAACATCTCATCCTCTGTCATCCCCTTCTCCTCCTGCCTTCAATCTTTCCCAGCATCAGGGTCTTTTCCAATGAGTCAGTTCTTCACATCAAGTGGCCAAAGTTATTGGAGCTTCAGCTTCAGCATCAGTCCTTCCAATGAATATTCAGGACTGATTTCCTTTAGGGTTGGCTGGCTGGATCTCCTTGCAGTCCAAGGGACTCTCAAGAGTCTCCTCCAACACCACAGTTCAAAAGCATCAGTTCTTCAGTGCTCAGCTTTCTTTATGGTCCCACTCTCACATCCATACATGACTAGTGGAAAAACTGTAGCTTTGACTAAATGGACCTTTGTTGGCAATTAATGTCTCTGCTTTTTAATATGCTGTCTAGGTTCGTCATAGCTTTTCTTCCAAGGAGCAAACGTCTTTTAATTTCATGGCTTCAGTCACCATCTGCAGTGATTTGGGAGCCCAAGAAAATAAAGTGGTCCCTTTACGTCCCCTCCTGGCCAATCATAATGTATTAACTCAAATTCCCAAGGACACTACTAGACTCCTTACCCTTACTCTAGTAGTGTCCTCAGGGATTTGGGTTAGTATGTTATGACTGGCCAGGAGGGGACGTAAAGGGGCCACTGCTGTCAGACCTTGGAACATAACTATATTCTCCTTTTCGCTTAACAGTTGGAAGAATAAGAGTGTTGCACAGAGCCTGGCAGGGCACCAAGAGGCCAAGCTTTAGAATTTTATCTATGAGAGGTTGTAAACCCTTCTTCACTTCCAACTTTATAGGATATTGTCCCTTGTTAGTATAGGCAGTTTCTGGCCTAAGGCTAATCCTTAGAGGTTGGGCATTTATGGCCCTTCCAGGGAGTCCTTTGTCCCATACTGAAAAGTCTACTGCCTGTAGGATATAGCTGGGAATAGAATTGCTATTATGGTTGGTCTGTCTTAGAGTCAAAATAAGGGGCTTCTCAATGGCCTCCTAACGGACCCCAAGGGAGCTCAGAAGGCCCTCCCCAGGATAGGGGTAGGACACTGAGGTATAGCTAGAAAGGCATGTGAAATCAACCATTGCTCCAATTGGCCAGTGAGAGGTCCAGTGAAATACTGGGTGCAAAGCTTTCCACTGACAGCAGTCACAGTGCAGCTTTTGGAGGAGAGAGGTCCAACATGAGAAATTAAGACAGAGACAGTGGTTCCCATACCAATTAAGAAATCGATTTTCTGTCACACCAAGGACTACCCAAGGCTCCTTGATGGAGATCGACTTCTCACTGGCGAGTGGGGGATACCCACCAGAATTCCCAGGCCACCTCAGTCATCCGGCATGGCCATCTCAGGAGCAGGAGCCCCCTTCTCCTACAGAACTGCGGGCAGTCCTCTTCCAATGAACTCTTTGTTTGCAAGTTGGGCATAGTCTGGGGGGCTCTTTCTGGCAATCCAGGCCCAGTGCCCAGTTGACTTGCGTTTGTAATGTTGCTCCTTGTTGGTCTTACCTCCAGATGGATAGTTGGACTTTCTCTGACCTCTTGGGTTGGCCTGAGGTCACAGGCATGCCTGACAACAATGGCTATCAGTTATACATGAGCCCTGGCGTGTCTTTTCTCACACTGGGTCCTCTCTACTCCTGAGCTTGGTCTTTATGATTAAATACCCAAAGGCTACATCTAGGAGTGGAACATGGGCGTTTGTGAGCCAAATCGCAACTTCAGGAGTTTCCGTCTAACATCAGGGCAGACTGGCTATGCTGTCCCAGGGGGGACTGACCTTCAGAGTTGAAGGGATCTTTATTGGTATGTTTCCTCAAAGTCTCCATAAGCCGCCTGTGAAGAAGGACTGGATTTCCCTTTTCTGCCTGGGTCACTCCTTAACCTTTTTCCTAGTTAACTGACTTTTTGATATACTTTCTCATCCCTTCTAATTGGATCATGTGCTTCTGGGAATTATAATTCCAAGAGGGTTCCTGATTTGAGACTGCATCTCCACTCATAGCATTGTGTTCAGGTTGATTTCCAGCAAGATGGTCAGCACGCCCCTGAGCTACTATCCAGACTTTCTGTTTCCCTCAGGAGTATAGCAGGTAGATAGAGCTCCTTCCACATCCTTCAGAGTTAAATCATAGACCAGAATGAGGGCATGAAACCCTTCAACAAATTTACTAGGGTCTTCAGAAAATCTACCCAGTTCCTGTATGCACTGGGCTAACTCGGTTAAAGAGAAGGGCACAAGTATTCTGATTGTCCCTTCACCGTTTGCCACTTCCCTAAGACAGTACAATTTCTCTGGTCCTGGGTGATAGGAAGCTCCACTGCATGTTACCCCCAGAAGGACTAGTCTCTGTTTCTTGAGGTAACAGAAGGTAAGGAGAGACATAGGGAGATGGAGTTTGAGGGACATAGAGGGTGGAGTTTGGAATTCGTCAGAGGGGCCAGGAGAAGTAGGTGGCTCTGCAGAAGTAGGTGGCTAGGGAGAGGTAGGAATACTGTCAGGGGCAGGGAGAGGTCGCTTGCCCTGCTGAGAGACAGGAGAGCTTAGAAGGGGATCATCCGAAATGTCTGGAGAGTCTTCTGGTTGTCCAGGTTTTAAATGGCAAGAGCCATATAGGGTGGGATTTTGGTAAAGGAGCACGAAGGCCTGAACATAGGGAATCTCACTCCACTTTCCCATCCTGCAGCAGTAAAGATCCAGTTGCAGAATGGCATTATACTTTAAAAACTCATATTCAGATCCTTTTTCTCTGTTCCCCAAATTATACAAAGGCCAGGCACTGCTGTAGTAGAACTTAAGTTTCTCTCTTCTTAATCCTTTGATTTCAAAGAATTTCTAATTCTTAAGGATACAGTCCAGAGCTGTTTCTTCTGGCTTAGAAGGAAATTCTTCCATGTAGTACCCTGAAACTAATAACAAGAGAGCACTCCTAAAATGGAATCCTAGGAACACTGACCAGGAAACCTGAAGGAGTTTAGGGTGTCCCCCAAATTCCCTTCAAACCCAATTGGGTTGCGAGCATCCCCTATGTGCCAGCTGATTTCTGATCAGACGTCTTACACCCTCCTTCTGACCTTGCACTGGGTGCCTGCCACAGCACAGCCAGAGAAGTGTTTTTGAACCAGTCCAGATATGTTTCCAGGACTTTTCTGTAGAGCTTATGCCCTCCAGTTTATGCTGGAGTGTATTTCTTGAGACTGAGCATCCACAAAGTTTATAATTTGGGCTTCTGGTTAACTGCCAGCCCAATAGGCTGTCTATAGCAATGTGGAGGCTGCCAAGGCTTGGTGAAGAGGATCCAATAGATGCAAAGAGGAACCCTTGGAAAACTTAGAGCTAGGCGTATGAGAAACATGCTTGCTAGCCCAAAACCAGAGGATGGACTTGGACACACAAAACAGAGCGAAAGCAAGACTTTTAATGACTGTCTTGTAAATCTGGTGTCTGGTGAGCAGGCACACCCAGGACAGTTACAGCAAGCAATTTATTATCTAGCATGCAAGTCCCTCTCCCAGTTTTGCATTGGCTGAGTACTAGTGAGTGAACAGTCTTCCCAGAGGTTGCCTAAGTTTATTCCCTTTCTTCTTATGGACTGGCCCCTCACTGACATCTTGTCTTCCTCTTTCCCATGCACTTATTCCTGTTCTTATATTTTGAATTCACTGATAGAATGAGCCTGTCCGAAGCCCTAGGTATCCCACCTTCCCTTTGTTTGCCCAGACTTTCCAGTTGTGTAACTCCTATGGTTGCTACAACAGCAATGTCATTATTCAAGCTAGTTATTAATAGTTCCTCATTCTTAAGTTAGCGTTTATTCTTGAAAATGGACCATTAAACATGAATGTTTCTTACGGGCAGTAGGGAAGATGGCATGGGGTTCAAGGCTTGAGGGCCAGGCCAGGAGGCAAAGAAATTCTCATATTAGATTTCTGGGCATAGAGTGAGATTAGACAGCAGAAGAACCCAAAATGCCCCCTACATTGTAAGGTGGATTCTTAACCACTGGATCACCAGGGAAGCCCAAGGCCAATCATTTTTATTTGCCCAGTTCACAGTCCATAACTGGCATATCTCAGGAGCCTCCCATGTGTATGCACATATCTCTTAGCCAAGATGGATTCTAACTCAAAGGCCTGTGGGTAGCCTTGTATTAGCATCATTCCCCTCTGACTGCTAAGGAGCCCTCTGCACATGTGCAGTCAGGGAGGTCTCCTGACTTCAAGAATGAGAAATATGTTGTCTGGACAGGGCCCAGCCTCCTCCCTTAACTGTCTTGCTATCCTTATGGCAGAAACTGAAGAGGAACTAAAAAGACTCTTGATGAAAGTGAAAGAGGAGAGTGAAAAAAGTTGGCTTAAAGCTCAACATTCAGAAAACAAAGATCATGGCATCCGGTCTCATCACTTCATGGGAAATAGATGGGGAAACAGTGGAAACAGTGTCAGACTTTATTTTGGGGGTTCCAAAATCACTGCAGATGGTGACTGCAGCCATGAAATTAAAAGATGCTTACTCCTTGGAAGGAAAGTTATGACCAACCTAGATAGCATATTCAAAAGCAGAGACATTATTTTGCCAACAAAGGTCCGTCTAGTCAAGGCTATGGTATTTCTAGTGGTCATGTATGGATGTGAGAGTTGGACTGTGAAGAAGGCTGAGCGCCGAAGAATTGATGCTTTTGAAGTGTGGTGTTGGAGAAGACTCTTGAGAGTCCCTTGGACTGCAAGGAGATCCAACCAGTCCATCCTAAAGGAGATCAGTCCTGGGTGTTCTTTGGAAGGACTGATGCTAAAACTGAAACTCCAATACTTTGGCCACCTCATGCGAAGAAATGACTCATTGGAAAAGACCCTGATGCTGGGAGGGATTGCAAGCAGGAGGAGAAGGAGACAACAGAGGATGAGATGGCTGGATGACATCACCGACTCGATGGACATGAGTTTGGGTAAACTCCGGGAGTTGGTGATGGACAGGGAGGCCTGGCGTGCTGTGATTCATGGGGTCGCAAAGAGCCAGACATGACTGAACGACTGAACTGAACTGAACTGATTCTTGTCTTGGAGTTTTGGGTGAAACTCCAACAGATTTACCTGCTCCCCACTGTGGTGGGGTGGGGGTGGGGGTGGGGTTGATCACTGCTAACTATAAAGGAGTCTGGAAAATGACGTTTAGCTATGAGCCCAGAAAGGAAAGAAACCAAGGTTTGGTGAGCAGCCGTCCATTTCTGCTGTAAAAGCCTACCTTATACATCCTGTGGGCCTTGTGCTAAGCTGTTTGGCAATTACATCAATTACCTCTCCATCCTGAGTACATTGCCTTTGCTAGGTTTTCTCTGGGGAGTTCCCTTATAGCTCAGTTGGTAAAGAATCTGCCAGCAAGGCAGTAGATCCCAGTTCAGTCCCTGAGTCAGGAAGATCCCCTGGAGAAGGGAAAGGCTGTCCACTCCAGTATTCTGGCCTGGAGAATTCCATGGACTGTAAGTCCATGGGGGTCACAAAGAGTCAGATACGACTGAACAACTTCCACTTCACTTATTCAGATTTTCTCTCATTCTGACTTTTTTTCCAACTGCAGAAACAAAAAATGAACTCAGGATGCAAAGGGCAATGTCATCAGAGGGTTTTTTTCCTCCTCCCTTTTTACAAAGGGGTAATGTTTTAGTTTATAATAATTATTATGATTTATCATTTTGTCCCTTGGTGGCACATGGCAAGAAATTTTATGATTCCAGATCCTTTCCTTTGTACCTTGTAAGTTTGAAGTATATTGTCCCTATAGTCAGTTAACTATGAAGTTGCTTTTAATATTTCCCAAATATCGTAAGTCAAATAGAATGCTCATATGAATTTTTAATTACCTTGTTCTTCATTGAATGACACTGCTATTTAAATAGTTACTGCATATTTTTTTACTCATCACTTATACGATATGAGTTACTTGTATAACTGATAACAGCATCATCCAGTTTGCCCTGCTCTGAGAATGCATCCATTATATGTCAATTCATTGCTGCTACCTCAGTTTTTGTGTTTACAATCTGCTTGGTTTAAATTTCATTTCAAAGGCCATGGCCTTTTCATTTTTGTCGAGTCTGTTCTAGGACCTCAAATGGCCATTTGCATTCTTACTCTGAATGGAAATGAATGAAGCCCATTATGGCACTGCCCACTGCTTCCTTCTGCCTCCCCTATTTCTTGCAGCATGAGCACATCAAGTTCAGTCAGAACATGTTGGGACTATTTTTCTTTTTATCAAAAGATAAGAATCTCTACTAAGAGATAGTACTTTTATGGTATAATAGAGATGTTCTGATCTAGCAAAGAATAGAAGTGTTTTTCTTTGAAGAGGTGAAATAAAGAGAAACCATCCATGTTACTTCAGGCTCTCAATTATGCTCATTAATTTTTTCAAAAAAAGATTATTCTCTGACCTTAGGAAAAGCTCAGTTCCTGTTTTACATCAACAAGTGTTTATTTCTCACTTGGATCATGTGTCCACAGTGGTTGACTGCCCCTATTCTCCATCATCGTCCATCTGGGACTCAAGCTTAGGAGCAGCACCTACCTGCAGCTCTCCTGGAAGGACCACATCACTTCCACCTACACTGGCCAAGCCAGTCTCAATGGGGCAGGGTCTGCTTAAGGAGGTGGAAAGTGTTTTTGGATAATAATGCAGTCTATTACAATTATCTTTAAAAAAAAAAAGATACATATAGTTCAATTAGTTAATTTTAGTTAGTCTTTGATTAGTAGTTATTTAATTATCTTTGTTTCCCTGCCTTTTTTAACCTAATATATTATGAATATTTTCTCATGTAGATAAAGTGTCTTGTGCACAGTAACTAACAGCTGGTTAATACTCCACAGCATGGTTATATGTAATTTACTTAACATTCCTCTTGATATTTAAGTGGCTTTGTTTAGGGTAACATTCAGATGGCCAGACTCAATACCTAGAAATCATGAACAACTTTTTTTTTCATGCAATCTATTCAAAAGAGAAAGAGGTTATTAGGAGGTTGGGATTAACACACATATACTACTATATATAAAATAGATATAAAATAGACCTACCATATAGGTCCTTGTTGGATACTCAGTGTTTTAGAATAACCTATAAGGGAAAAGAATCTGACAAAGAATATATAGATAGATAGATAGATAGATAGATACAAAGGTGAAAATGAAAAGTTGCTCAGTCATGTCCAACTCTGTGCAACCCCATGGATTGTAGCCTGCCAGGCTCCTCTGTCCATGGAATTCTCCAGGCAAGAATACTAGAGTGGATGGCTGGTCCCTTATCCAGGGGATCTTCCCAACCCAGGGATCCAATTCAGGTCTCCCTCATTGCAGGCAGATTCTTTACTGTCTGATCTACCAGAGAAGCCCAAGAATACTGGAATGGGTAGCCTATCCCTTCTCCAATGTATCGTCCCAACTTAGGGATCGAACTGGGGTTCCCTGCATCGCAGGCAGATTCTTTATCAGCTGAACTACCAGGGATATATGCATATATATCCATATTATATATATATATATATATGTATGTATACCTGAAACTTGTACAACTTTGTAAATCAACTATACTTCAATTAAAAAATAAAATTAGGAAAAATAGATATCAAAAGAGAGAGAGAGGTTACTTGTCTTTGATAAATGGAAAAAGTAATGAACTTCTCTAAAAAGGTGATGGGTTTTGGCTGTTTTAGCCAAGTCTCAAGGCACTGGGTTTTGCTTGCAATTATGGACATGAGTTTGGGTAAACTCCAAGAGTTGATGATGGACAGGATGGCCTGGCGTGCTGCAATTCATGGGGTCACAAAGAGTCAGACATGACTGAGCGACTGAACGGAACTGAACTGAACTGATCAGACTTTAGCCTTTCTATGAAGAAATGGAGGAGTGCCCTTTGCCTGCCTTTCTCCACAGATAAGTGTCTTTTCTTGAATGGAAGCACCCTATGGCAGAGAAAGTTAACTATCTACCAAACGTCCCTGCTGGTCCTCCCTGTCATGCAGTAGAGTTGCTACTGGAAAGGAGCTGCCAGCCAGGCACTATGTTTCTCAGCTCCCCTGCCATCCTCATGAAATCCTGAGTGACTAGTTGTCACCAGTAGAAGGTGACCACATGATATGTGTCACTGTCAGACAAGGAGGTTAGAAAGTGTTATTTCTCCTGTCTCTCTCTTTCTGCTTGTGATAAGGAGGCCTGAGGGAAAGGCTGAACCACCAGAAGAAGGGAGCCTCCATCCCTGAATCACTGCAAAGAGGAAAGCCAGCCCTTTGACTGGGTCACGGGTCTCAGGCTGCTCTGTGTGACTGAACCATACTTGTGTTGGGGCTTATTCATTACTGAACTAGCACTGCCCTGACCAAGACATTCCATCCAGGGCTTTCCCCAGAGGCTAAGCGGTGTACAAATTAAAGGGTATACATCATACAGATGTAAAGAACAGACCTTTGGACTCTGTGGGAGAAGACGAGGGTGAGATGATTTGAGAGAATAGCACTGAAACATGCATATTATCATATATGAAACAGATCACCGTCCAGGTTTGATGCATGAGACAGGGTGCTCAGGGCTGGTGCACTGGAATGACCCTGAGGGATGGGATGGGGAGGGTGGTGGGAGGGGGGTTCACGACGGGGAACACATGTTCACCCATGGCTGATTCATGTGAATGTATCGCAAAAACCACCACAATATTGTAAAGGAATTAGCTTCCAATTAAAATAAATTAATAATAAAAGGAATACCTTTCAGCAGTCATCCTGTTGTAGCCACGCATTCCGGGAAACAAACTCACTCAGGAGGACAATGCAGATAGTGGAGAGCAGTTTATTACACCGGCGGGCCCAAGGCAGAGTCTCCTCTTAACCAAGGACCCCGACCAGTTTTTGTGAAAACTTTATATACCCTAAGTGTACTTGCTCAAACCCACCTCCCCAAATTCCTTGAAACTAGTCTGGACAAGGTAAAAGAGAGATACGATCAAAGTTAACCCATGATTCATGTGTCACAAGACTAGATAAGCAGTAGATATTTATCAACAGGCCTGTGGTCATATCCTGATAAACATAATGGAATTTACCACTTTGTTCTGTTACAGAGATAATTAGCATATACTTTCAGGCAACGGAGAGTCCAAGGAGAAGTCCTGAGGCTCTTTTATCCAGGGGTCTGGTTTTCCATTGGTATGCCATTTCTATAGACACCAGGCACAAAGTTCAGAGTCCCTTCGGACGGTGGCCATGCGTGTAGCCTAATGTTCACAGCCTGGCCTAAGACGGAGTCCAGCTCTGTGTGTTTCCTCCTTCAATCCTATGCCCCTCTGGGCACAGGAAAGAGAGAAAGAAGATTCAAGTTATAAAATATGAATGTTGTGCTCAAAATAATTTCTTCTCTAGAAATTGTTATGCTGCCTTGATTGAATATTTGTTTAGTAAACACCACCTAGGGGGGTCAGTACAGGCAGGGAGCTATCTGCTCAACTCTCAGAGTCCGTTTTCGGATTTTAAATTCAGCTTACAGGTTAAATACCACGTTCTTTTGAACTGGCAAAGTGAGGGCATAATACAACTGTGAAGAGGGGACCTCACACCATTCAGAATGGTCATCATGGGAAAGACTACAGTAATAGAGGCTGGGAGGGTGGGGAGAAAGGGAACCTTCCTAGACTATTGGTGGGAATGTAAATTGGTGCAGCCTCTGTGAGAACAGTATGGAAGCTGCTTAAAAAAACTGAAAATAGAGTTACAGTATGATCCTACAATCCCACTCCTGGGCATACATCTTGAGAAAACTCTATTTTGAAAAGTTACATGCACCCCAATGTTCAGAGCAGCACCAGTTACAATAGCCAAGACATGAAGCAACCTAAATGTCCACTGACAGATGAATGGATAAAGAAAATATGGTATGTATTGATATATACAATGGAATACTACTCAGCCATTAGAACAAAAGAAATAATGCCATCTATAGAAACATGGATGGACTTGGAATATAAGTGAAATAAATCAGATAGAGAAAGACAAATATATATGATATTACTTATAAAATACAACACAAATGAACCTATCTATGAAACAAACAGACTCACAGACATAAAGAATAGACTTGTGTTGCCAAGCAGGGAGGGGAAGGGGGAAGGGATGGATTGGGAGCTTGGGATTAGCAGATAAAAGCTATTACATACAGAATAAACAACAAGGGCCAACTGTATGGCACAGGGAACTCTATTCAACATTTTGTAATAACCTATGATGGAAAAGAATCTGTAATTGAGAAGAATCTGCTTGTGCTCTAATCTGAACAGGCTGCTTCCCAGGCTGGCTGCACGCCTGTCGTCCTGGAGCTTCCCTCCAGTCCCACTTGAGAAATACTTTCACCTGTCTCCTGTGTTGGATTCTCCATTGCCAGGACCGTGTCTTCCTCTTAACTGGTTTACTCCCGTGACTTCCTAAACAAGAGTACATTGCTGTTGTTGTTTAGTTTCTAAATCACGTCCAACTCTCTGCAACCCCATGAACTGTAGCCTGCCAGGCTCCTGTGTCCATAGGATTTCCCAGCAAGAATACCAGAGTGGGTGCCATTTCCTCCTCCAGGGGATCTTCCCAACTGAGGAATGAACCAGGGTCTCTTGCATTGCAGGCAGATTCTTTATCACTGAGCCACCAGAAAGTTGGTTTTTTCCTTTTTTGAGAATTTACCTGCAAATGTCATTGTCTTACCTTGTCAGTACAATCCATTGAGATTGAGAAATTATTAGAATAGGAAACGTTTTTTTTCAACCTTTTATCCCAAGCTTTGATCAAGTATGACAGAAATTCTAAAATAATAGTGGCTTGAACCAGATTCAGGTTTTGTCTTTCTCTTACTAATGTTGGCGTGTGTAACCCTGGGCTGGGATTCCCTGGTGGCTCAGTGGTAAAGAATCTGCCTGCCAGTGCAGGAGACATGGGTTCGATCCCTGGGCTGGGAAGATCCCACATGCTGCAGAGCAACTAAGCCCAACTATTGATCCTGTGCTCCAGAGCCTGGGTATCACAACTCCTGGGCCCATGAGCCGTAGAGCCTACACCCCACAAGAGAAGCCGCCGTAATGAGAAGCTCACGCAGCACAGCTAGCCAGTAGCTCAAGCTTTCCGGAACTAGAGAAAAACCTTCGCAGCAATGAAGACTCAGCACAGCCATAAATAAATGACTAAATAAAATTTTAATAAAGTAATCCTAGGCTGTTATGATGGCCCCACAGTCTTCGGGAACCCAGGCCATTTCAATCTTGTTGCTCACTACCCTCTACAGACAGATTCCACTTCACCATTCAAGATAACTCCTTCATTGCCAGGCTTTGCATCCTCAGTCAAACCATCAAGAATAAGAAAGGGGAAAGAGAGTGAAGGGAGGGAGGCAAAAGAGGAAGGGAATATACATCTTATTACGGTTGATTCACATTGTTGTATGACAGAAACCAACACAGCATGGCAAAGCAATTTTCCTCTAATTACAAAATAAATTAAAAAAAAAAATAAGAAGGGGGAAGGAAAAAGGTCACCCTTGAAGGACATTTCCTAAAAGTTGCACACACTGCTTCCACTTACATCCCACTGTGAGGACTTTGTCATGTGATTGTGTTAACATTCTACCCTTATTTTATGCTTATTTTCATGGTATCTACCACAGATTTTTGTGGTACTCCTATATCTGCATTGTGACTATTATTGGATTTTGGGCACATGGTAGAGAATTAAACATGCTTCTTAATTTGTATCACTTTCTATCTTTAATTTATAAGCTGACAGATGTCAGCTGTCATCAACCACCTTTTCTGTCGTATAGATGAATTGTTATTCTACCCCCAGAAGAAAACTCACCTCATGAATCAATAATTTTTGAAGTTTGACCTGGTTGTCTTCCAGGGGAATTTTTCCATGTTGTTAGCTTTAGGCTTCCAGGTTATTTCTAAGTTTCTTGGTGGTAGAGAGCATGTGATGTGAGGAAACAGAGATGCTCCTCTTTCCTGCCATGTGGAGGAAAATGGTTTCATTGAGAAAAAGATGAAAAGAAGGGCAAAGAAGAAAGAAGAGTATTCAAACCCCTCTTCTGTTTCTAAGATCCAGCTGCCTGTGTGCCCTTCCCATGGTTTGCTTCAAACTTCATGGATCCTGTTGGTCAATAAATGCTCCCTTAAAGACTGAGATTAACATATACACACCACTATATATAAAATAGATAATCAACAGGGACCTACTGTATAGCACAGGAAATGCTTCTCAGTACTCTATATGGGAAAAGAATCTGAAATAGAATAGATATATGTATATTGTGAATTATAAATTGGCACTTGCCATCTACATATCTACGTCAACAAGGATTAAGCCATGTGCTGCTGAAGCTGCGGACCTTCAATACCCGCTGAAAGGAATTCAGGGTGGAGAGCAGAAGTGAGGTACTCTGTGCTCAGGCAAAAACTGGCAGGACAGGTCTCCAGATACTTAAGATATTTTCAGGAGCTGATTATATGAGCTCAGTTCTTGTATCTTCTCATATCTAGAAAAGCACTAAAATCCTTCGTGGTGATGACTACTCCTCAAGACCAGCAGAGCTTCACAAGACTAGTAGAAACCTTAAGAAATATATGTGCTTGACTGCATGTATTCCTCCTTCACCAAAAATCATATACATAGATCTTTTCCCCTCACCTCTTTGAAGCAGTCTCTCAGAGCTATCTGAGGTGCCGTCGCCTGGGCTGCAGTCCTCATTTTGCGAATAAAACTTAACTTGCAACTCTCATAATTGAAGACAACTAGGTCAAACTTCAAAAATTATTGATTTGTGAGGTGAGTTTTCTACATTTAAGTCAAAAATATGTATGACTAAATCACTTTTCTGTACACTTGAAACTAACACAATATTGTAAATCAACTATAGTCCAATATAAATTTTTAATTAAAAAAAAATCAACATTAAAAAAAAAACAAACAAATGCTCCCTTTTGCCCAAGCCAGTTTGATTCATATTTCTGTCACTTGAAAACAATGATCTTGACTGATTCATATTCAAGCAAAATAGGTGCTTGTATTGCCACAGAGCTTTCTCATCATACACATGACTAGTTGCTTACCCCCAACCCTGGGAGAGGTTAGAGAGTGATGGCTAAAGAGTAGAAGCTCTTTATGTGGCGATGGAAATGGTCCAAAATGGAGAGTGGTGATGGTTACACAATTCTGAACAGACCAAACGCCACTAAATGGTGTAAATAGGTGAATTTCATAGCATGTGAACTATATCTCAATAAAGCTGCTTTTAAAAACTATTTTAAGTTGTAGAATTACCATCTGTACCTATAACATAGTTAAGAAGGGAGTCTCCTTGTATCTGCCTGAAGCTGATTTAGCTTGGGGTCCTGTGAGAATGGTGACCGAGATGATGTATGTCATAGGGCTTCTCTGGTAGCTGTTGGTAAAGAATCCACCGGCAGCTCAAGAGACCCAGGTTCGATTTCTGGTTTGGGGAGATTCCCTGGAGAAGGAAATGACAACCCACTACAATATTCTTGCCATGGACAGAGGAGTCTGGTGGGCTACAGTCCATGAGGTCATAGGAGTAGAACATGACTTAGTGACTAAACCACCAGCACAGAAGAGAGGCAAGTGTGTTCCTGCAGTAGCGGAATAGGAAGTGCCTGTTCTGAGACAGAAACAATCGCTGTGTCCTGGGCCACAGGGGTTTCCTGAAGAGCTGAAAGGGAATCAATCCAAAATATAGAAGATCTGCTTGAGTTAACATTTTCAATACAGTGAAAACAGAGTAAGAACATCTTGAGAAACACTGAGTTCACGTTCCCATGTAAGCATTGAATTCTTTTTTTTTTCATTTAGACTTATAATCTTGGCACAGGTTAAATACAAAAGGGCTTATAGAAGACAGACCTGGCCGTTTGCAGAGACGTGGCTAGACCTAGAGACTGTCATACAGAATGAGGTAAGAGAAAAACCAATATCGTATACAATATGTGGAATCTAGAAAAATGGTACAGATGAACTTATTTGCAAAGCAGAAATACAGACACGGATGTAGAGAACAAACTTATGGATACTAAAGGGGGAAAGGGAAGGTGGGATGAATTGGGAGATTGGGATTGATGTATATACACTACTATAAAATAGATAAGTGATGAGAACCTACTGTATAGCAGAGGGAATTCTACTCAGTGCTCTGTGGTGACCTAAATGGGAAGGAAATCCAAAAAGGAAGGATTATCTGTGTATGTATAAGTTATTCACTTTGCTATACGGTAGAAAATAATACATTTGTAAAGCAACTATAATCCAATAAAAAAATTTTTTTAAAAGATAGGCTTGTAAAATTGAGAATCATTCATCAGTTTCTTGGATTTATACATTTTTACCTATTCATTTTCACACTTTCTGGAAACCCTCTGTGTGGCAGGCTGAGTGCACAGAGAGAGGTGAACAAGACATAGTCCCAGCAAGGAGGAGCTCTTGACCCAGGGGTGGACTCTGAAGTGCTCCAATAATCTCAACCCAGCATAAAAAGTATATGTGAAGTCCTGAACTGGCACTGGAGTCCTACAGGAGGGAGTTGGCCCAGAGGCCTGAGTCTCCTGGGGGCCTGGGGGCCCTGGTAGTATGGTCTGTTTACTCACAGCTACACTACTGTGGGGCTTGTTAACCTGCCTAGTGCATGCACGCTCCCTTGAATCTGACTCTTTGAGACTCCACCAGGCTCCTCTGTCCATGGAATTTCCCAGGCAAGATTAATGAAGTGGATTGCCATTTCCTCCTCCAGAGAGTGTTCCCTACCCAGGGATGGAAATCATGTCTCCTGCATTGGCAGGTGGATTCTTTGCAACTGACCCACCTAGGAAGCCAATTTACCTGCCTAAGCCTCCACTTCCCCACCTATAAAATTAAGCTAATTATAGTAAGAAGTGATCACGTCTGTGTACTAGCTGGCCAGACTTGAAAGAAATACAGACCAGACTCTTGGTGAGCTCACTCCCTTGGAAGACTGTTCATATATTTGCCAATATATAAACTTCTGCAAGAAGTTGCCTAAATAGATTTTAATATCAGATTTTCCATTTATTTATTCATCCCATTAACATTTAACTTTTATTCACCATGTTTTTCTTTTTTTAAATTATGTATATTTTAATGTTTCTCTTTTATTGTGCTAGTCTACATTGTGTGTGTGTGTAAGTTTGGTGGGTTTTTTTTTTTTGCCACTCTGTGGCGAACATGGCATCTTAGTTCCCTGACCAGGGATCCAAACCCATGCCCCCTGCACTGACATAAAAGAGTCAACCACTGGACCACCGGGGAAGTCTCTGTCATGTTTTTGTTTTTGTTTTTTTTTAAGTTCTGTGTATTGTGATTTCTCATTTTATTTTCATTTATTTTAATCAGAGGCTAATTACTTTATAATATTGTGGTGGTTTTTGCGTGTTACATTCACGTGAGTCAGCCATGAGTGTACATGTGCTCCCCATCCTGAACCCCCTGCCACCTCCCTCCCCATCCCGTCCCTCAGGATCATCCCAGTGCACTGGCCCTGAGCACCCTGTCTCATGCATCGAACCTGAACCGGTGATTTATTTCACATATAATAATATACATGTTTCAATGCTATTCTCTCAAATCATCCCACTCTCACCTTCTCCCACAGAGTCCAAAGTCTGTTCTTTACATCTGTGTCTCTTTTGCTGTCTTGCATATAGGGTCATCATTACCATCTTTCTAAATTCCATATTTATGTGTTAGTATACTGTATTCATGTTTTTCTTTCTGGCTTACTTCACACTGTATAATAGGCTCCAGTTTCATCCACCTCATTAGAATTGATTCAAATGCATTCTTTTTAATGGCTGAGTAATACTCCATTGTGCATATATACCACTGCTTTCTTATCCATTCGTCTGCTGATGGACATCTAGGTTGCTTCCATGTCCTGGCTATTATTAACAGTGCTGTGATGAACATTGGGGTACAAGTGTCTCTTTCAATCCTGGTTTCCTCAGTGTGTATGAGCAGTAGAATTGCTGGGTTGTATGGCAGTTCTATTTCCAGGTTTTTAAGGAATCTCCACAATGTTCTCCATAGTGGTTGTACTAGTTTGCATTCCCACCAACAGTGTAAGAGGGCTCCTTTTTCTCTGCACCCTCTCCAGCATTTATTGTTTGTAGACATTTTGACAGGAGCCATTCTGACTGGTGTGAGATAGTACCTCTGTGGTTTTGATTTGCATTTCTCTGATAATGAGTTATGTCGAGCATCTTTTCATGTGTTTGTTAGCCATCTGTGTGTCTATTTTGGAGAAAGTCTTTCAGTTCTTTGGCCTGTTTTTTGATTGGGTCGCATATTTTTCTGGAATTGAGCAGTAGGAGTTGCTTGTATATTTTTGAGATTAATTATTTGTCACTTGCTTCAATTGCTATTATTTTCTCCCATTCTGAAGGATGTCTTTTCATCTTGCTTATAGTTTCCTTCATTGCACAAAAGGTTTTAAGTTTAATTAGGTCCGATTTGTTTATTTTTGCTTTTATTTCCATTACTCTGGGAGGTGGGTCATAGAGGATCATGATTTACGTCAGAGAGTATTTTGCCTATGTTTCCTCTAGAAGTTTTATAGTTTCTCATCTTACATTTAGATCTTTGATCCATTTTGAGTTTATTTTTGTGTGTGGTGTTAGAAAGTTTCTAGTTTCATTCTTTTACAAGTGGTTGACCAGTTTTCCCAGAACCACTTGTTAAAGAGGTGTATATTGTATATTGTTGCCTGCTTTGTCAAAGATAAGGTGTCCATAGGTGCATGGATTTATTTCTGGGTTTTCTATTTTGTTTCATTGATCCATGTTTCTGTCTTTGTGCCAGTACCATACTGTCTTGATGACTATAGCTTTGTGGTATAGCCTGAAGTCAGGCAGGTTGATTCCTCCAGTTCCATTTTTCTTTCTCAAGATTGCTTTGGATATTCGAGGTTTTCTGTATTTCCATACAAATTTTGAAATTATTTGTTCTAGTTCTCTGAAAGATACCTTTGGTAGCTTGATAGAGATTGCATTGAATCTATAGATTGCTTTGGGTAGTATACTCATTTCACTATATTGATTCTTCCGATCCATGAACATGGTATATTTCGTCATCCTGCCATGCTTTCTTAACTGGAATATACAACAAGGGTGAGCAGCAGTTTATCAGAGAATATGTGCCCAGTGTTCACTCAGTGATGTCTGATTCTTTGCAACCTCATGGACTGTAGCCCACCAGGTTCCTCTTTCCATGGAATTTTCTAGTCAAGAACACTGGAGTGGGTTGCCATTTGCTTCTCCAGGGGATCTTCCTGATCTAGGGATCAAACCCAAGTCTTCTATGTCTCCTGCATTGACAAGCAGATTCTTTACCACTGAGCCACCTGGGAAGCCATCAGAGGGTATAAAGACTTAGAAATTTAATATTGCACATCTTTTCAAGCATTAAGTTTACCTCCATGAGTGCTAAGTCTCATCAGTTTTGTCTGACTCTTTGCGACCCCATGGACTGTAGCCCACCAGGCTCCTCTGTCCATGGGATTCTCCAGCCAAGAATACTGGAGTGAGTTGCTATTTCCTCTTCCAGGGGATCTTCCCAAGCCAGGGATAGAACCCACGTCCCTAATGTCTTCTGCATTGGCAAGTGGGTTCTTTACCACCAGCACCACCTGGAAAGCCCACAAGTTTACTAGTGTAACCAATTCATAACCTTTTCATGTAAAAACAAATAGGGGTAAGCTACAGACAGTGCTGTAAAATGCATACAAAGTTTTAGGATAAAGCTTTGTGGGCTCATGGTAGACTTCTTTACAGGATCCAGGAGGAATTCTTTCCTTCTCTTCTGCCGTTAATTGAACATCAGTTGTTAAATAAGTATTTTTGCTGGCCAAACTCTTGGCCTTCTCTGCCCACCGAAGCTAAATCAAAAAAATACAAAGACAGAGTTTGGAGAAAAGAGAAAGATGGCTTTAATTCTCAGCTGGCAGAGAGGAGAACACAAGGCTGATGTGTCAAGAACTGTGCTCCCTGCTCCGTGAGGATTCTAGGGGCTTATATAAGTCACGGGCTCACAGTCAGGAGTTCGTGATGAGGAGCAAGGTGATAGGATCTTGATTTCTTCCTCTTGTACTATTTCAAAGACAGTCATAAACTGGCGTCAGTAACCTGGCAATTGAGTCTGGCAGTTTGGTGGTGGCTCTTTGGCCTTTTTTCTGATACGTAGCTACAAGGGAGGGTGTTGCAAAGGTAAACACAAGATAGGGGATGTATTTAGCATAGAGTCAAAGGAAAAATTGTCAATTGTAGCACCTGTAGAGTTAGGAGGCAGAAAAGCAAACCTAGCTACAGACATGCAGAGTTAAGAGCAGTTAAAGTAAAAAAAAAAAAACTAGGAATGTTCAGACCTGCTCACTGTTCTGTTTATCTTCTCTTTATCTTTCATTCTCAGGAAAGGGAAAGAGAAAAACTCAGTCCTCTTTTTTCTTTTCACTGCAACAGTATCTTAGAAGATACAAAATATATACCCTTCCAAAAGTATATACAGTGGCACCCACTCCAGTACTCTTGCCTGGAAAACCCCATGGATGGAGGAGCCTGGTGGGCTGCGGTCCATGGGGTCACTAAGAGTCAGACACGACTGAGCGACTTCATTTTCACTTTTCACTTTCATGCATTGGAGAAGGGAATGGCAACCCACTCTGGTCTTCTTGCTGGAGAATCCCAGGGACGGGGGAGTCTGTTGGGCTGCTGTCTGTGGAGTCACACAGAGTTGGACACGACTGAAGTGACTTAGCAGCAGCAGCAAAAGTATATAATCTGAACTGAAACAAGATACATGAACAAATGAATCAAGTAGATATCTAGAGGTGTGTCTCTTTTCAGAAGTATGAGAGATTGCTTCTGTATCTGTGAGGTCATTACACATTAGACTCCTGCCATGACAGAACTATGAGAAGCCAATTCATGGTCCCCACTAGAGAAATCTGGAGAAAAAAATTAAATTCTGCTGGTAACTCACTAAGGAACTCTATTCAGAAACGGTAAAGGATAGGTCTTTCTTACACAGAGCAAAAGCTAAGATGATCAAGGCAAGTGGGTTTGGGAGGATGGAGATTACAAAGGGCAGGAATTGGGGGAAGGCCATCCAGGTAAATGGAGTGATGTCTAGAAAAGAGACAGAATCAGGGAAAATGAAGCTGTGTTGGAGGTTCTGGTGAACTCAGAAGTTTCACCAAATATGACAGCATGGTCTAATGAAGGGACCTTGAAGCCAAGGACAAAGAATGTGAAATGTACTTCCCGCTTAGGACATGCTCAAGTGAAGCTTGCTGACTTTACACAAACAGGACGAGACAGGTATGATGATACATCCCACAGCACCCTGGCGAGTGAAAACGAGTTCAGCTCCAGAGTCATCTTGCAATGTTTCCAGTTTGGCTCCTCCTCCTCTTCCCTCACCTCCCTGTCCTCTCCCATTCTAACAGGCATTTAAAAAACCTTTTGCAACACCACCCACACCATTGTATGCAGTTAAGCCAGGAGTAGTCCTATGAGATGATTCATCCAGAGGTGGAATAACCTATGCTGGTAGATTAAGTGGGAAAGGGTTGGGATCACCCAGTTTAAGGTGTGGGTTGACCCACAAGTTTTTAATGTGTACATCTTCATAGTTACTAGACCGTCCTGGGAAGGAACTGATTCGTTTCTTCTTAATTAGTCCCCTGTGTAAGATTGAGGGAGTCAACCACAGGCAGGCCTAGAAAACCACAGGCCTCATCCCACTGGGCAGAGTTTTTACTGGGTAGTTAATTGCAGAATAGGACAGGTACTTTCTGCAGCCACCCCAGAAAGAAAAGGAGGAGGATGGTGTGAGGGTTGCATACCAGCAATTCCTTCCCAAAAGACCAGCATCTCCTGGCAGCAGATTGGAGCAAGGTGGCAAAAGAGGACAGATGTATTATCCTAAAACGTGTCCCTAGAGGCCAAGACATCTCCCTCATAGATGGCATCAGTAACCATGTGTGCACTGGGTTTTCTATATGCTGCTGCTGCTGCTAAGTCGCTTCAGTCGTGTCCAACTCTCTTCGACCCCATAGATGGCAGCCCACCAGGCTCCTCTGTCCCTGGGATTCTCCAGGCAAGAACACTAGAGTGGGTTGCCATTTCCTTCTCCAATGCATGAAAGTGAAAAGTGAAAGTGAATTCTCTCAGGCGTGTCTTACTCTCTGAGACCCCATGGACTGAAGCCTGCTAGGCTCCTCTGTCCCTGGGATTTTCCAGGCAAGAGTACTGGAGTGGGTTGCCATTGCCTTCTCCTTCTATCTGATGGGGACCTGGCTAAGGCCAAATTGAAACAGGATGTCTGTTGAGCAAAAGTGCTCAGTTATTCCAGCAGATCCCCTGTCACGTGATAGAAGCTGCAAGTGCACCTTTTGTCCTGGAAAGACTCAGTTGATCAGCCCCTTTTATTAGGTTGGTGCACAAGTCATTGTGGTTTTACACTGTTGAATTTTGCCATTTGATATTGGAATACATGCTAAATAAATGGGTTATATCATACATCATTTTAATGCATATTTCTCACTTTATGTTTTTTGCTATTGACATTGCTTACAGTTTATTTGATATTTATTTTAGACTATAGACATGATGTTAGACAAAAAGCAAACTTGAGTGTTTTTTTTTAGTTCGAGTTCAAAATGGGTCATAAGGAAGTGGAGACAACTTGCAATATCAACAATACATTTGGCCCAGGGCTGCTAACAAAGATACAGTGCAGCAGTGGTTCAAGAAGTTTTGCCAAGAAGATGAGAGAGTTGAAGATGAGGAGAGTAGTGGCCATCCATCGAAAGTTGACAAAGACCAATTGAGAGCCATCATCAAAGCTGATCATCTTACAACTACACAAGAAGTTGCCAAAAAAAAAAAAAAAAAAAAAACCCCTCAGTGTCAACCTTTCTACAGTCATTCAGCATTTGAAACAAATTGGAAAGGTGAAAAAGCTCAGTAAGTGGGTGCATGATGAGCTGACCACAAACCAAAAAAATCATCATTTTGAAGTGTCATCTTCTTATTCGAGGCAACAACAACTGCCAGGGGCCACCACGGGAGATCCCACCCATGACAAAGTCATGTGGAAGAGAGCTGTTAAGCAAGGCTTCAGAACTCAAGGGGCTCCCTAGGCTTTCTCGAGCATCTACCCCAAAACCAGAATCTGTCTGTTCTACTGTTTCATGACTTTCACCAGCTCCTCTGACATTAACAGGGGGCTAACCCTGACCACCTTTCTCTGGAGAAAATCAACTTAGGGCTATAGGTAAGAAACCTCCTGGACATGAGAGGAATATTTCAATTCAAATCCCCTCTGTTAGCATTCTAGTTTGCTTGGCAGGTATATCCAGACTCTTGCAGCTACGCATATGATTATTTACAGCCTCCCAACTGTGAGAGGCATGGAAAGCCTAAAACATAGAGCCTTTCAAAGAGTTAAAAGTTATTAGAGAAGTGCTGATGTAGGATTTCATTATTGGGCCAATGCTTGTTGCTAAGTTCCCATGTCTCTTATCCACTGTGCACCTGGGAATGCATTAGTTAACATAGTGAGAATGTAAGAAAAACAACTGTAGCCTTGAATTTAACCATATCAGACTTTTGAGCTAATTGGTTCTTTCTTGTCACTCACTGCACCTTTGCTCTGTGAAAAATGTAACTCTGGCATTTTCTGAGGCTGACATAGAAATATAAAGAAAAAACACTTTGAGGGAAAATAAATTTTCTGTTGAGCAGCCTTTATCAAAAGAGGGTCATAAAATGTTCACAGGCCTCCAAGGCCAGAAGATACTGTACACAACATCCTTGTGGAAAAGGTATGCAGAAAAATCCTGGTTTCGGTAAGGGCAAAACTGCTGGAATGTTTGGGCTGACTCTGTATGACCTTGCATCTTTCATTTCCCTCTATGTATAAGGCAAGGTATAAAAGTACCATCTGAAAAATAAAGCTTTTGGGCCTTGCTCACTGAAGCAGCTTGGTCACCCCGTGTTTTTTCTTCTATCTTTCTTTCTCTCTCTCTCCCTCCCTCTCCCTCTCCTTTTCAGGCTGATCCCTTGGAGCATAGAGGATCCCTGCGTTCACTTATCTGCCCGGGTTTCTAAGACCTGAACGGGAACACGTTCTGCGTCTTCACTCCCTCAGGAGACCGGGAGGGCACCTGTGGCCTCATGTAGATGGTGCAAGTCTCTTGTCTTGAGACTTTATTGATTTTCTGTATAAACCAAGGAACATCAGCCTCTTTTCTTCCCTCCTCTATTTTCCTATCTTCAACATTCTTTCCTTATCTCTCTCTCTCTAAATCAATCGCAATTGCCGACGCCATTTCTCCTTCGGGTTTCCCTGGATCCTGCGGGGGCTGGACCCTGGCGAACAACGAATCATTTTCGATAGAATTGTGATGTGTGATGAAAAGTGCATTTTATACAACTGGTGATGACCAGCTCAGCTGTTGAACCAAAACGAAGCTCCAGAGCACTTCCCAGAGCCAAACCTGCACCAAAAAAAAAGTCAGGGTCACTGGTATGATCTACAGTGGTCTGATCCACTACAGTTTTCTGAATCCTGGCAAAACCATTACATCTGAGAAGTATGCTCAGCAAATCGATGAGATGCACCAAAAACTGCAGCACCTGTAGTCAGCATTGGTCAACAGAAAGGGCCCAATTCATCTCCACGGCAATACCCAACCACACATCACACAACCAATGCGTCAAAAGTTGAATGGATTAGGCTAAGAAGGTTTGCCTCACCGCCATATTCACTTGACTTCTCCCCAACTGACTGCCACTTCTTCAAGCATCTCCGCAACGTTTGCAGGGAAAACCCTTCCATAACCACAGGAGGCAGAATGCTTTCCAAGTGTTCGTCGAATCCTGAAACGAGGATTTTTACACTACAGGAATAAACAAACATTTCTCATTGGCAAAAATGTGTCAATTATAATGGTTCCTATTTTAATTAATAAAGATGTGTTTGAGCCTAGTCATAATGATTTCAAATTCACAGTCTGAAACTGCAATTACTTCTGTACCAAACTAATACTTATGAGATAGATGCATTGTTCAGGAGGCATTAAGAGGAGAGCAGAGGGTGTATCAGAAGGAATCCTGGCACTGTTCCTCCTGGAAGGTCTCTACTATGCAAAGCTGATTGCTGGAGAGGAATGGAAGGAATTTGCATAAGGACCCCAGAGCCTTCTGAGAGAGAATGAGTTGGAATTCCAACATTTTGGGCCTCAATACTTGTTTTCAGAAATTGAAGTCTTGCAAACTGGCTGCTCAGATAAATATACTATCAATCTTTCCAAAAAAACACAAAAGTTGAGAATACAAAGCAGATTATAGCAACAAGACCTTTATTTTCTATTTAAATTATTTTAAAAACACTACTATTTCCTTAAAGTATTCCTTCATTTAGTATCCACCTTCCTAAAATATCCACCTTGCTTCCTAGAAGGTGTACATTTTCAACAATAAAAAGGAAGCCTAATGACCCAGTGATGCTCTGCCTAAGAATATATACATACAAAATTAATCTGACAATATTAAATCAATAGTAATCACCATAGAACTGGGCTAAGTAAATTGTATACTACAACAGAAAAATGTGGGTTCTAAGTCAATTAATACTATATGTGATATAATATTTGCAATATAATAATATAGTGAGAGCAAACATTTAGTCCATTTATGAAAAACAGAATTTTCAAGCCTAATAACACACAAGAAATAGTCACACTAATTACAACTAATTATTGCAAGTGTGCAAGTTTTTTTTTTTTTTAAGGTCTGGGCTTGCAGTGGCTTGTGGCTCCTTCCTGTGCTTCTTCTCGCTCTTGCTCAGGCCTGTGGATGACAGGCAAATATCCTGGTCTTCATTTTGCCAGGAAGCTCACTAGCCACTGACAAGACTGGAAATGACTTGATACACAAGACGTGCGTGCTAAGTTGCTTCAGTCATGTCCGACTCTTTGTGACCCTATAAAGTGTAGCCTGCCAGGCTCCTCTGTCCATGGGATTATCCAGCCAAGAATACTGAGGTAGGTTGCCATGCCCTCCTCCAGGGAATTTTCTCCACTCAAGTATTCAACCCTGCATTGCTCCTGCATTGACAGGAGAGTTCTTTACCACTAGCACCACCTGGGAAGCCCCAGTAAACAGTACAAGAAAGCCCATTTGTGTATAACTCTGACAGCCGATCTTTTTGGAGGTGCTTCTCATGCCAAGGAAATTGTGCTTGAAAAAGTAGAAGTTGAAGCCAGAGAGCCAAATTCTGCATTAGGAAGTATGTCAGGGTTCAGTAATCAAAAATGGCAAAAAAAAAAAAAAAAACCACCTTTGTACCAATGATGGCTGTTTTAATTTTATTGAGGAAAATGGTGAAGTTCTGGTTGCTGGATTTGGGTGCAAAGGTCATGCTGTTGGTGACATTCCTGGAGTCCAGTTTCAGGTTGTCAAAGTGGCCAGTGTCTCTCTTTGGTCTTATACAAAGGCTAAAAGGAAAGGCCAAAACCTTAAGTTTGATGGTGAGCATGATAGTAATACATTTTCATATGCTTCCCCAAAACTTTAATAGTAAATATGGTCTGATTTGCTTTCTTCATGCAATCATCCTAGTGTCTAATATGTACATCAAGTTCATGGAGTTTTAGAATTAAAAGGGATCTTAGAAGCAATCTACTTTTTAGTAAAGCAGATACCCCGGTTCTCTTATTCTATAAATAAGTGACATACTCCAACGTCAAGTTATTGAAGGGACAAACTAAACCAGTCTCTTGATTTCTATCTCATACCTAAAATATACATTTTCAAGTATGCAGTATTCTACAAATATCAGTTAAGACAAGCTTATTGAAAATGTTCAAGTTTACTATAGCCTTATTGACTGCTTGCTCTATCAATAACTGTGAGAGTGAAATCATCAAATATAATTGTGGATCTGCCTATTTTTTTAAAGGTACATTTAAAAATATTTCTTAATTGTGAATTTTCTCTCTTTCAGACTGACTTTCCATCCACGGCCTTCCGTGGTGGCTTAGATGGTAAAAATCGGCCTGCAATGCAGAAGACCTGGGTTTGATCCCTGGGTTGGAAAGATCCCCTGGAGAAGGGAACGACCACCTGCTCCAGTATTCTTGTCTGGAGAATCCCAATGGACAGAGAAGCCTGGCAGGCTACAGTCCACAGGATCGCAAGCAGTCGGACACTACTGCGACTTTCACTTTTCATCCACCTGATTTAAATTAAAACATCCACCTAATTTAAATTAAAACAGTTTTCTGCAAGGACAGGCACAGCAGAATGGAATCAATAAGCCATACAGACTTGTCCCCAAACCCTGGCAATGCCTGGAAACAGGAGGGATCACAGAGAGACTGGAAGTTTCCCCATGGAGTCGATGACCCTGTGAGGGGCTCCAGCTCTGTGCTCCCATGATCATCCATTTACACAAAATTTTCAAAAGTAAGCTATTGTAAACACAGTTGGTTCAGCCAGCTAGCTGTCCCTTTCCACTTCAACGTCCTGTCTGTCACACTTCCCTCACACCGCAGGCATTAGAGTGGTGGCAGGCAGTTTTGGGTCCTGCTGAGGAGAAATTGAGGGGGTGAAGTGTTAGCTGCAATTTTGAATGTTGTTTTGGAAAGTTTCAGTAAAAACAAGTGAGAAGCAATAGACGTTTTACTTATTTTATTAAAGAACTGAAAAAAATTTTTCCCAACATTGTTGAGACATACTTTAAGTATGTGTAAAGTGTCAAGTATATACACTTCACACATACTTTACAAAGTTGTGTAAAGTATGTACAAGTTTTATACAAAGTTAAGGTGCACAGCATGATGATATATATATATCTGTTGTGAAATGATTAACACAAAAAGTTAGTTAACACACTCACCTCACAGAGTTACCATTTTGAAAGAAAATTCAGGTAGTAAATTTAGTGGAATATGAAAAAAAAGTGGTTACTATTAAGAATGAAATCAGGAGAAATTAGCCTGATATTGAAAAACAAATTGCGACCAAAAAACTCCAGATCATACCAAAAGCAGTAATTCATCAAGAAGAAGAGACAGGGACCTCCTTGGTGGTTCAGTGGCTGGGAGTCTGCACTCCCAATGCAGGGGGCCCAGGTTCGATCCCTGGTCAGGGAACTAGATCCCACATGCTGCAACTTAAACCCAGTATAGCCAAATAAATAAATAAAGATAATTTTTAAAAAAGAAGAGACAAATGTCAAACAGAAGTAATCAGTTTTTGGATTGTTTGATGGTTCCATTAAGGAAAAGAGTGAAAATACACTTAATTAGAAAAGTATTTAGATATCTTGCTAATTTAACATGAAATGCTGCCATCTAAAAAACAGAAATTGTATCCACTGCAAGGGGGACATAGACATAAACTGGTTAATAAGTGCTACCTATTTCAAGTAGTATTCAGGATTACATATTGTAGTAGAAAACTAGAAAATGTCCTGGAACGGCATGCATGAATCCTAGAAATGATTTTCTGTGATTAAGAAACTGACCACCAAATTTGACCATCAACCTGAAATGCACAGAACATTGCAAATGGATTGTGAAGTTGAGGGAAATTCTTCTCAAACATCAATAGTTAAAAAAAAAAAAAAGATGAACCATGATTGAGGAAAATCTGAATTGTCTTTCTATTCCCACCACAGAACACATTGCAAAACCTTTCTTAAAAAGAAGAGGCAAAGAATTTTTTAATGTAAGGTAAAAGAGAGTTTGGGAGGTGTGTAAGACAGCTAGTTAATACAAAATATTTTGCTTTCTGGATTGTGCAATGCTTGTGGCAGCTGTCAACATTTTGAAATCTGAATCTGTTGTCATTTCTTTTCTTATTTTAAAGTAAATATTTTCTTCTATCTTTGACATTGTATTTGTGATTTTGTATTCTTTAATCTTTTAGAGGGTCCCCCGAATTGAATAAACTACAAGTTCCACAAAACCAGTACCTGACCAGGATGTAAGTTAAAATGGCAATCTATTTTCCTTATTTATTTATTTATTTATTTTTAAGATTTTTTTGATGTGGACCATTTTTAAAGTCTTTACTGAATGTGTTACAAGGTTGCCTCTGTTTTATGCTTTTTGGTTTTCTGGCCACCAGGCATGTGGGATCCCAGCTCCTTGACCAGGGATTGTACTCTCACCTCCTGCATTGGAAGGCAAAATCCTAACCACTGGACCACCAGGCAAGTCCCAGAGATTTATTTTCTTAATAGGAAGAAATTGGGCTATCTTTTTGCAGCCTGTGGGGAGCACAGGCTGAAGTCGACCAGTGTGGTGACAGGGCTTTGGTTTGTACTGAGTCGACAGACGATGAGATGTCTGGATGGCATCACCGACTCGATGGGCATGAGTCTGAGTGAACTCCGGGAGATGGTGATGGACCGGGAGGCCTGGCGTGCTGCGATTCATGGGGTCGCAAAGAGTCGGACACGACTGAGCGACTGAACTGAACTGAACTGAATTCGACCAGCAGGGGGCAGTGAGGTAGAGCAATTACAAGTAAGAGCTAGCACTGCCATGAAAAATGACAGCAAGAGATTATTTTGCATACTGCCTGGTGCCAGATGTTTTACTTTGGTGCTTTGGATATTTTAGAGGAAGAATGTTTTAAGAAGTGTATGAAGTATAAATATAACTTCCCAATCAGTTAAAATAAGAGTCAGATATTCAATAGCATGTAGGCCCCTCCTCTCCAGTATTATAATTATTTATTTAGTTATACTGTTATAAGCTCTGTACTTCAGAGTTTTACGACACCAAAATCAGTTTTTCCTAAAGTGTCCTCTTCCTTATTACCTTGCAGGAGAGGGCTTTATTTTTCCTCTTAGAACAGCCTCTTATAATCTTCAGTTCAGTTCAGTCGCTCAGTCGTGTCTGACTCTTTGCAACCCCATGAATTGCAGCACGCCAGGCCTCCCTGTCCATCACCATCTCCTGGAGTTCACTCAGACTCACGTCCATCGAGTTGGTGATGCCATCCAGCCATCTCATCCTCTGTCATCCCCTTTTCCTCCTGCTCCCAATCCCTCCCAGAGTCTTTTCCAGTGAGTCAACTCTTCCCATGAGATGGCCAAAGTACTGGACTTTCAGCTTTAGCATCATTCCTTCCAAAGAACACCCAGGGCTGATCTCCTTCAGAATGGACTGGTTGGATCTCCTTGCAGTCCTCAAGAGTCTTCTCCAACACCACAGTTCAAAAGCATCAATTCTTCAGTGCTCAGCTTTCTTCACAGTCCAACTCTCGCTTCCATACATGACCTCTGGAAAAACCATAGCCTTGACTAAATGGACCTTTGCTGGCAAAGTAAGGTCTCTGCTTTTTAATATGCTATCTAGGTTGGTCATAACTTTCCTTCCAAGGAGTAAGAGTCTTTTAATTTCATGGCTGCAGTCACCATCTGCAGTGATTTTGGAGCCCTCCAAAATAAAGTCTGACACTGTTTCTACTGTTTCCCCATCTATTTGCCATGAAGTGATGGGACCAGATGCCATGATCTTAGTTTTCTGAAAGTTGAGCTTTAAGCCAACTTGTCCACTCTCCTCTTTCACTTTCAACAAGAGGCTTTTTAGTTCCTCTTCACTTTCTGCCATAAGAGTAGTGTCATCTGCATATCTGAGATTATTGATATTTCTCCCAGCAATCTTGATTCCAGCTTGTGTTTCTTCCAGTCCAGCGTTTCTCATGATGTACTCTGCATAGAAGTTAAATAAGCAGGTTGACAATATACAGCCTTTACGTACTCCTTTTCCTATTTGGAACTCCTATTTTCCTATTTGTTGTTCCATGTCCAGTTCTAACTATTGCTTCCTGACCTGCATATAGGTTTCTCAAGAGGCAGGTCGGGTGGTTGGTATTCCCATCTCTTTCAGAATTTTCCACAGTTTATTGGGGTCCACACAGCCAAAGGCTTTGGCATAGTCAAGAAAGCAGAAATAGATGTTTTTCTGGAACTCTCTTGCTTTTTCCATGATCCAGCAGATGTTGGCAATTTGATCTCCAGTTCCTCTGCCTTTTCTAAAACCAGCTTGAACATCTGGAAGTTCATGGTTCACGTACTGCTGAAGCCTGGCTTGGAGAATTTTGAGCATTACTTTATTAGTGTGTGAGGTGAGTGCAATTGTGGGGTAGTTTGAGCATTTTTTGGCATTGCCTTTCTTTAGGATTGGAATGAAAACTGACCTTTTCCAGTCCTGTGGCCACTGCTGAGTTTTCCAAATTTGCTGGTATGTTGACTGCAGCACTTTCACAGCATCATCTTTCAGGATTTGAAACAGCTCAACTGGAATTCCATCACCTCCACTAGCTTTGTTCGTAGTGATGCTTTCTAAGGCCCACTTGACTTCACATTCCAGGATGTCTGGCTCCAGGTGAGTGATCACATCATCGTGATTACCTTGGTCGTGAAGATCTTTTTTGTACAGTTCTTCTGTGTATTCTTGCCACCTCTTCTTAATATCTTCTGCTTCTGTTAGGTCCATACAATTTCTGTCCTTTATCGAGCCCATCTTTGCATGAAATCTTCCCTTGGTATCTCTAATTTTCTTGAAGAGATCTCTAGTCTTTCCCATTCTGTTGTTTTCCTCTATTTCTTTGGATTGATCACTGAGGAAGGCTTTCTTATCTCTTCTTGCTATTCTTTGGAACTCTGCTTTCAGATGCTTATATCTTTCCTTTTCTCCTTTGCTTTTCGCTTCTCTTCTTTTCACAGCTAATATTAATTTGCAGGATGTTTCATGCAAAATTAAAAGAATTTCATGTTGGTAAAGAACAGCTAAAGAAATCCTAGCAGTAATATGGGCCAGTGGCAGGTGGAAAAGTCAAGGTCAGTTAAACCCCTGGGTCATTTCCAACACCGATACCCAAGATCCTTGCATAACCATTAAGGATAATAGCCAGTACCTCCATGAGGCTGGTTGTGTGCCAGGCATTGTTCTAAGTTCTTCATCTTGTCTTGGGTAATGCTCACAACAACCCATCACTATTGCAGCACTCTTATTACTCTTGTTTTCAGATGAGGAAACTGGGCCTCCGAGAAGTTAAATAATTGATAAGTTCACATAGCAAGTGACAGAGCCAGGCTTTGAGTCTAGGCAACCTAGCTCAAGGATCAGAGCACTTGGCCACCTCCTCTAACCTTTTGTGACAAGTCCAGTTCTATCTTTACCCCTCCCAAAGAGAACATCATTATAAAGCGATCAGTAGACTATACCTTGTGGAGAAGGCAATGGCACCCCACTCCAGTACTCTTGCCTGGAAAATCCCATGGACGGAGGAGCCTGGAAAGCTGCAGTCTATGGGGTCGCTAAGAGATGGACATGACTGAGCGGCTTCACTTTCACTTTTCACTTTCATGCATTGGAGAAGGAAATGGCAACCCACTCCAGTGTTCTTGCCTGGAGAATCCAAGGGACGGGGGAGCCTGGTGGGCTGCTGTCTATGGGGTCGCACAGAGTTGGACACGACTGAAGCGACTCAGCAGCAGCAGCAGACTTACCGTGAGAAGAGCAATATTGCAATACTCTGGTCTTTTAACAGTGGTAGAGACGATGCTGCTACTAGGTCAGATTCTCCCCATCCCTGTTAAGAAAGCTGCTTTGCACAAGAGTAGATGAGAAAGAACTCTGCTTCACCCACTTTGCTCCTCTGATGGCTGACCAGGGCAGCTGACAGCTCACAAACTTCCCACAGGAGCACGCTGAGGTTTCTCTCTCCTCAGTACTCCTTTCAAGTTACCCGGTCCCTCCTCTCATTGCTGGGAAACTCTGAAAGAATCCACCTTACTGAGTCTCCCTATTCATTCACTCACTCCTCTCTCCTCCCCTGGCTTCCGCCCTATCCATTCTTCTGGGAACCTGCAGTCAGCCAACTCCAGCTCCCCTAGACTCTTCCCGTGCCTCCACAGCCTTCTCCATCTGGGTCTCCTGTTGCCTCTCTGCCCTTCCTTTGTGACCTCCGCTCCTGCGCCCTGCTCCTCTCCTCTCTTCTTCTAAACCTCTCTCTGGCCCTCCCATCCTTCTGGCCCTATCTCTTGGAGACTGACGACTTCCCAGGTTCTTGTTCCAGCCACTCTCCTGTGTGCTCATCTTGCATTCCCTGCTGTCCATCATACCTCTCTCTTTGGGTGACTCTAGTCAGAAATGTCTAAAATATTATCTTCTGCCCACCAACTGCATTTCTTTTCTTATTGTCTCTGTTTCAGCTCATAGCATCACCCTTTACTAAAGCTAGATATCCCAGCTCCATCTTGTATCCCTTGCTGCCCCTCTAGTCCATCTGGCCTGTGAGTGGTGATTATGCTCCCTCAGACGTGTTTCCAGGCCTCTTTCCCTCTGGGTCTCCATTTTCACAGCCTCTGCTCAGTCTCAAATTTATTCCTCCTCATCAGCTCTGTACAATACCATTTCTTAACTTATCTATTAGTCTACTTTCATAGCCATTGCTCCCATCCCCACCCTCTAACTTCCACCCTATCCCACTTATAGCAAAGAGATCCAACCAGGACATCCTAAAGGAAATCAGTCCTGAATATTCACTGGAAGGACTGATGCTGAAGCTGAAACGCCAATACTTTGGCCACCTGATGCAAAGAACTGACTCATTGGAAAGGACCCTGATGCTGATTAAAGGCGGGAGGAAAAGGGGCTGACAGAGGATGAGATGGTTGGATGGCATCACCGACTCAACAGACATGCATTTGAGTAAACTCCGGGAGTTGGTGATGGACAGGGAGGCCTGGCATGCTGCAGTCCATGGGGTCGCAAAGAGTCAGACACGACTGAGCAACTGAACTGAACTGAACTGATCCCACTTACAGTTGGTGATGGACAGGGAGGCCTGGCGTGCTACAGTTCATGAGGCCACAAAGAGTCAGAGCAACTGAACGACTGAGCAACTGAACTGACTGACCGACTGACTTGTTTCTAAAATAAAGACTGATGCTATCACTCTTCCACTTTAAGACCTTTGGTGGCTTTTCTCTAAGAACAGCGTGTGTTATCTAGAACGTCATTTAGGGACAGCTGCAGTCCAGTCCCAACCTGTGTGTCTAAGTTCGCCTCCGGCTACAATGCCCACTCTGCCCCTTCACTGCACACCCTAGACTTGAGCCACCCATCTGGACAGGGCAAAGAACAGAATCTTGTTAGGCAGACTGCCTGGGGGTCAATATCTAACTCTCCCACATTTAGCTAACTGACTTTAGAACTACGATTTAATCTCTCCCAGCCTCAGTTTCTTTGTCTTCAAAAGGGCTCTAATGATCCTTTCTCAACAAGAATACTTACTCACTGAACATTTACAAAGGACCTACTATATACATAAGGTTGAGCTTGGAACTCAATAAATACAAGTTTCTTTTCTCTACACCTGCTTCTGCCTCATCTTTGTTAATGCAGTTCTTTCTACTATGCAGACCTCTTGCATCCCCATTCCAAATCCTTCAAGGTCAGGTTCTGTGACGTTAGTGAAGGTTCAAGGCAAGGCGTAGCACACCTCACAGGGGAATTGGACCAATTTTTTACCGTGTATTTTCTTAGCTTTCTAGTGGATTCTTTCCTCCTCTAGGCTGGGAGCTCTTTGAAAGTAGGAATGGTGTCTTATGTATTTTTGCATCTAACTATGTGGAAACAGTGTCAGATTTTATTTTGGGGGGCTCCAAAATCACTGCAGATGGTGATTGCAGCCATGAAATTAAAAGACGCTTACTCCTTGGAAGGAAAGTTATGACCAACCTAGAGAGCATATTAAAAAGCAAAGACATTACTTTGCCAGCAAAGGTCCATCTAGTCAAGGCTATGGTTTTTCCAGTGGTCATGTATGGATGTGAGAGTTGGACTGTGAAGAAAGCTGAGCGCCAAAGAATTGATGCTTTTGAACGGTGGTGTTGGAGAAGACTCTTGAGAGTCCCCTGGACTTCAAGGAGATTCAACCAGTCCATCTAAAGGAGACCAGTCCTGGGTGTTCACTGGAAGGACTGATGCTGAAGCTGAAACTCCAATACTTTGGCCACTTCATGCAAAGAGTTGACTCATTGGAAAAGACCCTGATATTGGAAGGTATTGGGGGCAGGAGGAGAAGGGGACAACAGAGGATGAGATGGCTGGATGGTATCACCGACTGGATGCACTTGAGTTTGGGTGAACTCCAGGAATTGGCGATGGACAGGGAGGCCTGGCGTGCTGAGATTCACGGGATCGCGAAGAGTTGGACATGACTGAGTGACTGAACTGAACTGAACTAATGTACATAAATACATTCACAAGGATAAAATTACACAGTGTTATCTATTGTTACCAAGACATTATGACTCCTAGAACAGTTTTCTGGACATTAATTACAGATATACTCTGTGTTGAAATGTCCCAGACATTTTCAAATTGCCTTTCATATTGTGCTGAATAACATTTTTACTTTGGTACAGTAAAGCCCTGTGAATTTGACACACACAGTGTTTGAGAAAATATGCGTAAATAAACTATGTTTGGATTTTCCAGTATTTATATTATAAAATGGTGATTAGTTAGCTAGAAAACAGTCTTTGTTAATGTTTCTGTATTATTTTGAACAATCAGTTTTGAATTAATGATGTTTAGGTATGCTTGTCTCTGTTACTTGTTTTGTTCTTCTCTGTCTCCCCACTCCCCACTAGAATGTAAATGTCCAAAAAGTCAGGAATCTTGTCTATCTTATTCACTGCTATATCCTCGGAGTCTAAAACAGTGTTTAATAACATCTGTTGCTAGTTGGTAAGAAAAGGAATGTATGCTATATTTTAATTTTAATATAATGTGATTTATTAAAAAGTAAAATATGTGTACCAATATATTTAAGATATTGGTTGAATTATAACCTAGATGATTCAGTATTTGTCGATATCTCCATATGTATGACCCACAAACACCTCAAGGTCTCAAGTCTTGTGTCTAGTTGAGTTTCCAGCCCACATCCTACAGCCAAACCTTTTCACACTCCTTTGGACCCAAATTCCACTCCCATTCCTTTCCTGTTTTGAAGACACACTTGCTTCTTTCCTGAAAGTTTGGGGCATCTGATGTGAAATTCTCAGCTTCGTTTTTGTCTGTTTCAAAGTTAACTCATTAACTTGACTCACACTCTCTTTGCACACCTCACACAGCTTCATCTCTGTACATTTTCTCTTTTCCTAGAAGTTTCTTTCCAGTGCTCCAGGCCTAAACCCATTCCTCCTTCACTGCTCACCACAGAAACTATTTTCTCCACAAAGCCTTCTTAGGTCTCTCCAGCCAGAATTAACCCCTACCTCACCTGACCTTTCTCAGCACCTTATGCATATCTCTTTTAAAACATCCTAACAAAAAATAAGGCCTGCTTTGTGCCAAGCATTGCAGTTTTGGAGAAGGTTAACAAAACATGGTTCTAGCCCTTGAAGGAGTATAATTTCATGGGTGATTATCAGGCAGTATTATCAAGAATGTTTCAGATCCTTTCTTAGAATACAAGCTACCTAAAGTGGGTCTTTGGTCCTCCCATCTTCATATCCCACAGAGGATCCCCTATGGTGCCATGAACTGAGAGAATGCGTATTTTTAGGTTGCTTAAGAGAATTCTGTAAAAAAGTGCTTGCCTGCCCTTATACAACAGTGTCCAGAAAGGAAGCCCTCTCCTCTCATTCCCAGAATAAGGTAAGTTTCCTTATGATCAGTCAGCAGATACAAATGAGAAAGCTGTGGCTAAAAAAAAGAGAGAGAGAGAGAGAGATTGTCCCTTCTTATTTTTTAATAATGGGAGAAATGGTGACTAGAGCAGAAAATGGAAAAGAGGTGAAGGACATCACAGCTAAGAAGTGCTAAGATCAGGAAAAGCCAGAGCAGGCAGTTATTTTCCATAAAAAGGAGGAAAGAGGGAGAGAGAGAGAGAATATGAATGAGAGAGAGGCATAAGGAAAGAAAAGGAGAGAAGAGGAGACACCTTTCTGTCAGAAGCTAAAAAGAAGTTTTGTTTTGTTTAAACAAGGAAGATAAGTGGATTTTTCAGTTCAGTTCAGTCGCTCAGACGAGTCTGACTCTGCAACCCCATGGACTGTAGCATGCCAGGCCTCCCTGTCTATCACCAACTCCCGGAGCTTGCTCAAATTCATGTCCATTGAGTCAGTGATGTCATCCAAGCATCTCATCCTCTGTCGGCCCCTTCTCCTCTTGCATTCAATCTTTCCCAGCTTCAAGGTCTTTTCCAATGAGTCAGTTCTTCGCATCAGGTGGCCAAAGTATTGGAGTTTCAGCTTCAGCATCAGTCCTTCCAATGAATATTCAGGACTAATTTCCTTTAAGATTGACTGGTTGGATCTCCTTGCAGTCCAAGGGACTCTCAAGAGCCTTCTCCAACACCACAGTTCAGAAGCATCAATTCTTTAGTGCTCAGCTTTGTTTATAGTCCAACTCTCACATCTATACATGAGTACTGGAAAAACCATAGTTTTGACTAGATGGACATTTGTTGGCAAAGCAGTGTCTCTGCTTTTTAATATGCTGTCTAAGTTGGTCATATCTTTTCTTCCAAGGAGCAAATAGCTTTTAATTTCATGGCTACAATCACCATTTGCAGTAATTTTGGAGCCCACCAAATAAAGTCTCTCACTGTTTCCATTGTTTCCCCATCTATATGCCATGAAGTGATGGGACTGGATGCCGTGATCTTAGTTTTCTGAAGGCTGAGTTTTAAGACAACTTTTTCATTGTCTTTCACTTTCATCAAGAGGCTCTTTAGTTCTTCGCTTTCTGCCATAAGGATATCATCTGCATATCTGAGATTATTGGTATTTTTCCCAGCAATCTTGATTCTAGTTTGTGATTCATCTAGCCCAGCATTTTGCATGATGTACTCTGCATATAAGTTAAATAAGCAGGGTGACAGTATATAGCCTTGATGTACTCCTTTCTCGATTTGGAACCAGTCTGTTGTTCCATGTCCAGTTCTAACTGTTGCTTCTTGACCTGCATACAGATTTCTCAGGAGGCAGGTCAGGTGGCTGGTATTCCCATCTCTCTCAGAATTTTCTACAGTTTGTTATGATCCACAGTCTAAGATTTTGGCATAGTCAATAAAGCAGAAATAGATGTTTTTAGGGGAACTCTTGCTTTTTCAATGATCCAGTGGATATGGGCAATTTGATCTCTGATTCCTCTGCTTTTTCTAAATTCTACTCGAACATCTGGAAGTTCACGATTCATGTACTGTTGAAGTCTGGCTTGGAGAATTTTGAGCTTTGCTTTGCTAGTGTGTGAGATGAGTGCAATTGCACAATACTTTGAACAGTTTTTGGCATTGCCTTTCTTTGGGATTGGAATGAAAGCTGACCTTTTCCAGTCCTGTGGCCACTTCTGAGTTTTCCAAATTTGCTGGCATGTTGAATGCAGCACTTTAACAGCATCATCTTTTAGGATTTGGAATTTGGAAATCCATCAACTCCACTAGCTTTGTTCATTGTGATGCTTCCTAAGACCCACTTGACTTTGCATCCCAGGATGTCTGGCTCTAGGTGAGTGATTATACCATCGTGATTATCTGGGTCATGAAGATCTTTTTTGTATAGTTCTGTGTATTCTTGCCATCTGTTCTTAATGTCTTCTGCTTCTGTTAGGTTCATATGATTTCTGTCCTTTATTGGGCCCATCTTTGCATGAAATGTTCCCTTGGTATCTCCAATTTTCTTGATGAGATCTCTAGTCTTTCCCATTCTATTGATTTCCACCTAAACAATAGACTGTATATTTTATATATAGTGGATTTTTATATACTAAATGAAGTATATATACAGTGGATATTTTATATACAGTGGACTTTTAGTGCTTTCTTAATATATGCTAAGTGTGGGCAAATGTTGAAAACATTATAGTAAGTGAAAGGAGCTGGTCATAAAAGGCCACATATTATGTGATTCTATTTATATGAAGTGTCCATAATAGGTAAATCTGTAGAGACAGAAAGTAGGTTTGTGATTGCTAGGGGAGGAAGAAATAGAAGTGACTGCAAATGGGTTATGGGGTTTCTTCTGGGATGATGTAAGTGTTGTGGAATGAATGTTAATGGTTGGACTAGTTTGTGAACATACTAAAAAAACTATAATTGTACATTTTAAGAAGGGGAGACTATTTCTTTTTTCACTGAAATATAGTTGACTTTAAATATTGTATTAGTTTCAGGTATACAGAGAATGCGGAGAAGGCAATGGCACCCCACTCCAGTACTCTTGCCTGGAAAATCCCATGGATGGAGGAGCCTGGTAGGCTGCAGTCCATGGGGTTGCTAAGAGTTGGACACGACTGAGCGACTTCACTTTTACTTCTCACTTTCATGCACTGCAGAAGGAAATGGCAACCCACTCCAGTGTTCTTGCCTGGAGAATCCCAGGGACGGGGGAGCCTGGTGGGCTGCCATCTATGGGGTCACACAGAGTCGGACACGACTGAAGCGACTTAGCAGCACCAGCATACAGAGAATGACTCGGTTATGCTCATATATGTATACATCTATATTCTTGTTTGGATTCTTTCCATTATAGATTATTACAAGATAAAGAATATAGGTCCTTGTGTGGTACAGTGGGTCCTTGTTATTTATCTATTTTATATACAGTAGTGTGCATCTGTTAACCCCATACTATTTATCCCTCCCCCCTTCTCTTTTGGTAGCCATAAGTTTCTTTTCTATATCTGTCTGTTATATAAATAAGTTCATTTGTATCATTTATTAAGATTCCACATATAGGTGATACCATATAATATTTGTCTTTCTTTATCTGACTTACTACACTTAGTATGATAATCTCTAGGTCCATTCATGTTGTTGCAAATGGCAAGATTTCATTTATTTTTTGGAGCTGAGTAAAATTCCATTGTATAAATGAAATATATATACATCTTTATCCATTCATCTACCCATGGACATTTAGATCGCTTCCATGTCTTGGCTATTGTAAATATTGCTGCTATGAACATTGGGGTGCATGTATCTTTCCAAATTCAAATTTTTGTCTTTTCCAGATATGTTCCTAGGAGTGGGCTTGCTTGATCTATGCTAACTCTATTTTCAGGGAATTTTTTTGGCCATGTCTTGCAGCTTGTGGGATCTTATTTCCCCAACCAGAGATTGAACTCACACCCTAGGCAGTGAAAACCCAGTGTCCTAACCACTGAACATCAGGGAATTTCTATAAACTTCCACACTGTTTTCCATAGTGGCTGTACATATTTACATTCCCACCAATAGTGTAGGAGGGCTCCCTTTTCTCCACAACCTCTCCAATATTTATTATTTGTATACTTTTTGGTGACAGCCATAAAAAGATTATTTCCAAAGCTTTGTTATCTGTCCAAACAACTGAATACAATCTAAAAGTCAAACATTAAAGGTGATTAAATCATGGTATATCCCTCCAAATGGAAAAAATATTTTTGAGGGAATCTAGAGGAATATGGGAAAACATTCATGAAACTACCATAGATGGCCAAAGAAGATACAAACTGTATACAAAGTATGATCCCAACTTCATCAAATATAAGCATGGATAAGCAGAGAAAAGATTAGAAGGAAATGCTCAAATATTTACAGAAGTAGAATTATAGGCTTAGCAAACTTTTGGATATACTTTTTGGAAAATCCCTTTAACTGGATTGGAACTTTTCATACATAGTGAAGCTAAGTAAAAGGGTAAGAGGCTAAAACTGTGAATGATGGGTGGGCTCAGTACTAGTCACTTGTTATACCACAGGTCAAATACTGATCATGATCTAGCTGACTGCACAGATAGTCAGGCCAGTGGCTCTTGACCAGTCCTCTGTGTCTAATCCCTCATGCCTCTGGTGCAGTGTTTCCCAAACTTCAGTCATTCACATGCCATCTTCAGGACTTGCTTATCCACCTATTATTTAATTTTCTCTTTAAATTAACCTACTTTTTCTTCCTAAATAAATGTATTTTAAGAGAAATTGTTGTATCATACTGCAGGTTTGAAATTCACAGTTGAATATAACCATTAACACTTTAAAATGTACCCATGTACCCAGGGGTTATATTTGAAACATTTAACCATCCAAATAGCAGAGGGGCAATGAATGAGCGAGCAGTAATGCTCTGTTGGTTCTTACTACCTGAGTGGCAGTCCTGCACTGCCCACCTAGAAACATCCTGTGTACTGCCAATGGTACATGTAGCATATTTGGATTTTCAGCTGCAATCCATGCTACCTTCTTTCGCTAATTTAATCTTCCTAAAATGAAAACCTGCTGTTACTTTCCTGATCAAAACATTTTAATGCCCGCCGCCCCATATTGCTTAGAGCAGAAAACCCAAACTCTTTAATTTGCTCTTCAAAGCCTATGTCATGTGATGACAATCTACCACTAATTTATTCATTTAATGGGTATTTATTTATTGAACACCCACCATGTGATGTGTCTTTCCAGCTTTATCTTTCTCTACTGCCTTTAACATATTTTAAACTCGAACCACATCTGAACCCCAGAACATGTCTTACTCCTTCCCATGTCCATTTCTTTGCTCGTACTATTCCATTCCTCACAGCTCAGGGCCCTTCCACAGCCAGCTACCACCTTCTGTCAAAATCCCATAGAGCTCAAATGCTCTCTCCTCCATGAGGCCATCCCTCATTCTTCTGGACCAAAAAGAGCCTCTCCTTGCTCTTCCCTTCCATAACCTCTAACCTCTGCTGCTGCTGCTAAGTCACTTCAGTCGTGTCCGACCCTGTGCGACCCCATAGACAGAAGCCCACTAGGCTCCCCTGTCCCTGGGATTCTCCAGGCAAGAACACTGGAGTGGGTTGCCATTTCCTTCTCCAAGGCATAAAAGTGAAAAATGAAAGGGAAGTCGCTTAGTCGTGTCCGACTCTTAGCGACCCCATGGACTACAGCCTACCAGGCTCTTCCATCCATAGGATTTTCCAGGCAAGAGTACTGGAGTGGGGTGCTATTGCCTTCTCCACCTCTAACCTCTACAAGGTATTAAAGTGTATCATCATGCTATTCATGCCTGGTTTCACTCCCTTACAACCTGAAGATGCTTCCAAAAACAGTCTTACCTGACCAACTTCCCCTACTCAGCCCATGTCTAGTCTGACATCCAGCCCAATCTCTTGCATCATTTAATAACATCTCTTGAACTCAATCTGCAGACTGTTTAAAAAATGCGAATTGGGACTTCCCTGGTGGTCCAGTGGTTAAGAATCTGCCTGCCAATGCAGGGGACACAGGTTTGATCCCTGTTCCAGGAAGATTCCACATGCCAGGGTGGGGGTTGGGGGGTGGAGGGGCCAATTAAGCCCCTGAGCCACAACTACCGAGCTTGCTCTCTACAGCCTGTGAGCCACAACTACTGAGCCCATGCGATGCATTTTCGGAAGCCCTCGCGCTCCAGAGCCCACACTCTGCAACAAGAGAAGCCACTGCAATGAGAAGTCCATGCACCACAATGAAGAGTAGCCCCCCTCACCACAACAAGGGAAAGCCCAGGTACAGCAATGAAGACGCAGTGCAGCCAAAAATAAATTTAAAATAAATAATTAAAATAATAATAAATGCAAATTGGCCCTAGGACATACATTTATTGACTTGCCTATTTATCCAGAGATGCCCTTATTGCAATGTCTTCCAAAACTTTGCATCTGCTTGGCAGGCTACACCTGTTGTATTGTTCTGCTGGAGAGCACTGTGGAGCCTGAATAGAATGTCTCAAGACAAGGAAAAGGAAGTGTGGAGAACTGACGGATCCACCAATCTTATCTGTGCCAAGAAGTTGCAACTAGCACTCCATGTGAAAGATGCCAAGAGGGAGAGTCCCTTGTGAGTCAACCACGGTGCCCATGAAAACAAAGGGAAAACACTTCCAGATGCTTGGCCACCAGGAAACATCGCTGTCATTCTCTCTGAATTTCTGATATAGCAGAAAAGGCCATAAAGTGCTTTGCAAATTTATTTCTTGGGCTTTCAGCCATGTTAAAGTTTACCGTTCCCAATCAAAAACTATAAAATCCGGCTCTAATTAGGCTTCCATAAGGGGCATGACATGAAGTCAGAACTTCTTAAATGTGCACCTGTCTCAGAGTAGGAAAAAAATCCAAAAACCATGGGAAAAACAACATAAGCAAATCCACCATCCCTTTTAGAGTGTCAAACACTTTGAAAAGAGGCTCCAGGTGGGAACAGCTGTGTTTCCAGTCCCCCTAGGATTCTTCGGCTTTGATTCCTACTGCCACCATCAACCCTAGTAGCTGCTGAGATCTGCTCATTCCTCCTTCAGGGACCTGGTTTATTCATACTCCCAAATGTTGCCTTACTCCTAGGCACAGTTAGGATGGAATGTTCAAGAAGACTTCACAGGATGCCAAAGGGCACACAAGGGAAGTAAATGCAAAGGCATGAGAGAGGCCAGTTCAGTGGTTTGCAAATGAGCTTCCTTAGGAGACATTCAGCAATGTCTGCAAACATTTGTTATTGTTATAAATAGCTCCCAGCTACTGTACCTACAGTACTATGCTGCTAGTCATCCTACAGTGCTCAGGACAGCCACCGCAGCAAAGAATTGTCCAGGCCCAAGTGTCAACAGTGAGGAAGTTACGAATCCCTGGTGACAGGCTAAGAACCAAAAGAAGGAGAGATCCCAGCCTTTTGGAGGCAGAGTGTAGTTATCTTGGAAAGCAATTAGAATAAGATAGGGTTGAGACTCAGAACGTGACTATCTGTGAAGGGTGTCATGTAAAGACCTTCTTCTCACAATCTCTCCCCGGTCTTCTTGACATCTCTGCTGTCAAGTCCAAGAGAAAGAGTCTCAATCTATTACCCACCTACACTTCTCACACTCAGTTCTGTAATAGAGGCTCTTAACTAGTTGATGACACAATGACTTTTCTCATCCTTCAGGTCTGACCTAACTCCGTATACAGATGACTACAGCTTTACCCTGAGAGGCAACAATATAAACACACATTACACAAAACAGTCACCATAGCATTCCTATAACACCAATGCTCCATGCATGACCCAAACATGTCACTCGGGTACCAGTGGTGTCCAATGCTCAGAGTTCTAGCAGCTGAGGAGAAGTGGTCCAAATATTGTCATGGATAGGAAGGCATCCATCCAGCAAGTCCTGGTGCCAGGCCCTTGCTAGGCACCTGAGAGAGCCAGATGACTTTTCTCATCCTTCAGGTCTGACCTAACTCCGTATACAGATGACTACAGCTTTACCCTGAGAGGCAACAATATAAACACACATTACACAAAACAGTCACCATAGCATTCCTATAACACCAATGCTCCATGCATGACCCAAACATGTCACTCGGGTACCAGTGGTGTCCAATGCTCAGAGTTCTAGCAGCTGAGGAGAAGTGGTCCAAATATTGTCATGGATAGGAAGGCATCCATCCAGCAAGTCCTGGTGCCAGGCCCTTGCTAGGCACCTGAGAGAGCCAGACACTGAGCAAGACAGAGATGGACAATAAAAACGAATCAATAAATTGGCAGTTATAGTGAGCCACGTTCCAGGCACAATGCTGTCTGTTTTATGTACACAATTTCAAACGATTATTAACAATCATCCATAAGTTGGGGACTTCAAAGTTGAGAAAATAGGATCAGAGAAATCAGGTAACCTTTCAGTAGTTGTGCTTTTCTTCAATTGTGGAGGCAAGATTCAAGTCCAAGCCTGTTTGAAGCCATACGCCGAGTTCCTAATTGCCCCTTGCTTAGTTAGCACACCTTTTATGTCCCTTCAGTGGCAACAACGGAAAGGAAAATGGGAGTGGGAGAGGGAGGCTGATTCCTCCTTCTCCTGTCTCCTCCTATGCATGTATTGGTTCATTATCATTGAGAAACTGTTTGTTTTTTGCACTTGCAGTTGTATCCAGAGGGGGAGATAGAAGGCCTTCTCCCTCATTGACCCACACCCGCCATCTTGAAGCAGAATAATGCTCTGCTGGGAGAATCAGAAGATAAGCAATGAAAATGTTTTTACGTGGTGAACAGACTCAGACAAGACAAGCACTAATATATCAAGCCGGAGGAGAAAATGAAAGAATATATACCTTAACTGTTTCCACCACAAGAAAGAAATGGTTATGTTGCAGGAAGATGGACCCCTTCCAGGGCCCGAAACTGGGCTCTTTCCTAACACTTGGAAATGAATTGTCTGAGGAGACACGTGCTGACAAAGCAAGAGATTTTTTTGGGAAAGGGCACCCGGGTGGAGAGCAGTAGGGTAAGGTAACCCAGGAGAACAGCTCTGCCGCTGGCTCAGTCTCGGGTTTTACGGTGATGGGATTAGTTTCTGGGTGGTCTTTGACCAATCATTCTAATTCAGAGTCCTTCCTGGTGGCACACGCACCGCTCAGCCAAGATGGATGCTAGTGAGAGGGATTCTGGGAAGTGGACGGACATGCAGTGTCTTCTTTCGACCTTTCCCGAACTCCTCCGGTTGGTGGTGGCTTATTAGTTCCATATTCCTTATCAGGATCTCCTGTCATAAAACAACTCATACAAATGGTTACTATGGTGCCTGGCCAAGGTGGATGGTTTCAATCAGTGTTCTTCCCCAAACAGTTACTCTGTGCCATGACAGAGATGTTAGCCAATGTTACCAGTAGTAATCACATAGCAACATATAAATGTATGGAATCAACACTTGGTATACCATTAACTTATACAATATTATGTGTAAATCATATCTCATCTTTAAAAAGGAATGCACATAGAAATAGCCCGAAAAGGGGCCTTCAAACCTCCATCTTCAAAAATGACCCAAAATGATCATTTGTGAGGCATGAAGCCCAGAAGTCTGTACCCTGATCAAAATCCCAACCGTGACTTAATCAGGAATGGTCAATCTTCTCATATGGACCCACCCATGGTGGTACAGCTGTTTTCTTGTAGTTGGGAAAATACATTTTTAGCCCTGGAAAAAATAAGAATTGAATAGAGATGAAGAAGCAAATCGAACACACACAACTAATAGCTTTATGTTCACTTTTGAAATCAGTTTTGCAATCACCAAGTTTATTTAAAGGATTAGAGAGCATGCCAGAGTAGTAAATCTGTTGGTTTAGCCTGTAACCTCAGTTTGAAAGGTGCAATTGGTTTTTATTTCTAATTTTAACTTGAAAGCAAAAGAAACCTTGAAGAAATATTTAACCGGTCCTGAAACGTTTAAGAGAACAAAAAGGTAACTCTATTTACAAATCTAATTTATGAGTTATCTAACTACTTAGGCTTTACTTGTTAGTTCATAAATTTGTCTTTTTGGGCATTTGAGGCATTAAGAAAATTAAATATATTAAATGTTCAAAGGCAATTTAAAATATTTAAGGGAATTTAATTAAGTTTATAACTGTGACCAATATGTAGGGGATTTAATCTGTTGAAACTGAGTTCAGTCAGGTCAGTTCAGTTCAGTCACTCAGTCATGTCCGACTCTTTGCGACCCCATGAATCACAGCACGCCAGGCCTCCCTTTCCATCACCAACTCCCTGAGTTCACTCAGACTCACGTCCATTGAGTCCGTGATGCCATCCAGCCATCTCATCCTCGGGTGTCCCCTTCTCCTCCTGCCCCCAATCCCTCCCAGCATCAGGGTCTTTTCCAATGAATCAACTCTTTGCATGAGGTGGCCAAAGTACTGGAGCTTCAGCTTTAGCATCATTCCTTCCAAAGAAATCCCAGGGCTGATCTCCTTCAGAATGGACTGGTTGGATCTCCTTGCAGTCCAAGGGACTCTCAAGAGTCTTCTCCAACACCACAGTTCAAAAGCATCAATTCTTC
>SJXQ01010472.1:0-23391 GCA_006408695.1 Aepyceros melampus
TCTGAGTGAACTCCGGGAGTTGGTGATGGACAGGGAGGCCCGGCATGCTGCGATTCATGGGGTCGCAAAGAGTCGGACAGCGCTGAGCAACTGAACGGAATGGAACGGTATTAAAATTGAATGACTTGATGAATGAAACACAAGAAGCAGTCTTGAATTAGACCTTATCCTTTAGTAATTACAAGCCATCATAAGCCAAAGGACTTAAACCCTTAAAAATGGTTTAAAAAAAACCTGGCTATTTGAGAGAAAAAACAAAAAACTAATGCTAGATTCCTATTTTACAACTTCAAACGGGTTAAAAAGTTAAATGTAAAAAATCCAAGTAAAGAAAGAAGGCTTTTTTTTTTTCAAGGAAAGATGGCAATTTACATGCATGCGTTTAATAATATTCCTCGATACTCCTTAAAATATTAAAAACATATTTACATCATAAATCTACAAAAATAGGAAGCTCAAGAAGGGAGAGAATAGCAAAATAATTTTGGAGCCTAAAAAGCAAAGGATGAGTGGTGACATTTAATAGCCCAAGGAATGCTAAAACCTAAGCTGCCAGTTGGGAAAATTGTGAAGCAGTCCTAGTGTGTCCTGCATTAGGGCCCCAGTCTGGAGATGTGTTCTCTGGAGAGTAAAACACAGACTCTCCAGGGGTCTGACCTGACACAGGAGACAGACAGAGTTACTACTCACCAAACAGGAATTAAGGAAATATGTATCAATACATACAGAGAACTCAGACTATCTCTCTGTGTGCTTTCCTCCACTCCCTGAAAACTGGCAATCTGACCTTAACCCTCCAGCCAGAATAATAATAGAGGAATTTTCTAGGGATTCTGACTTTACCAAGAAGAAACACAAAAATTACTTAACATCAAATAGCGAAAGAACGCGGCCACATCTCCCAAGAGACTAGTTCAAAGTCAACACAGCCCACCTAAATGAGTAGAATTTTCATTTAGCATTTTTAATCTCCAACTTTTAAATACGAAAAACCAGCCGAAGATGACTAGAAATCTAAAGAGCTTTTAGCATAAAAAATGGAGATCAAAACAAATAACCCAAAACACAAAATCGACAGTCACTGTGCAGGAAGAAGAAAGCTTTAAAATATTTTAATTTTCTCATAGATAGAAGATATTTCATCCATGGAAACAAATATGGGATGTTTACTAAAATAAGCTACATTTAGGAAACAAAGAGCTTTTGGAAATTAAGAACATGCCTGTGGAAATTAAAAAGTCAATAGAATATTGAAAAATAAAGTTGAGATGATCTGATATGGGAATTACATAATAAAATATTAGAGAACTGGCCAAGGAGGTATAATCCATAGACAGAAAAAAAAAATAAGGAAAATGGAATAAAAGGAATTGCTATTAAGTTAAGAATTGTGAAGGGTTTGAGATTTCAGTCTACCATAAGCTAATAAGTTAGCCTACCAAAGATTTATAAATACATGTTACAGAAGACACAGTACCCCTGCTTCAGAGATACAAACCATTTATTACTCATAGCAAAACAGCGGCTGGAACAGCATCCTGTATGGGCTCCAAATGTCCACCTCCACAGGGTAACACAGTGAGGACAGTTTACCTGTGTGCATTATGGTGTACCACTGAAAGGGGGTCCTAAATTTTAGAATTCTGACCCATCTGCTCTAACTCCCCTCCAGAAAGACAGAGATATTATCCTGGAACAGAAGCGAATACCTCCAGAAAGAAGTAGAAGTCTTTATCTTTACTACCCTGGTACATATTTGGAGAAGCATGTCTCTCTCTCTCTCTCTCTAAAGATACATGGTTACTAGTTTCTAAGACTGTTTACTGATCAGAAACGCCCTTGGGCAGGTCTATGCTCTGAGAAATCATGGATAATTGCCTTTCAGCAATCATCAATAAAATAATTCAATACAATCTCTAAGCACCCTTATTGAATAAGGCTGAATAGCCCACTGAATGAATATAAACTCTTAGCAGGGTACATTACAATGAAACTTCAGAACTTGTGGACAGGCCAAAATTTCAACAAGCTTTCATTTCAGAGAAGAAAAAGGTCTAAACTTCATACCATGGCACTCACAAATTATTTTTCATATTGACCCTCTTCTTTCTTCACTATAGTCTCCTGCTAGCCTTCTGTTCCTGAATATTCATGGAAAGACTGATGCTGAAGCTCCAATACTTTGGCCACCTGATGCGAAGAACTGACTCATGGAAAAGACCCTGATGCTGGGAGGGATTGAAGGCGGGAGGAGAAGGGGACGACAGAGGATGAGATGGTTGGAAGGCATCACTGACTTGATGGGCATGAGACTGAGCAAGCTCAGGGAGGCCTGGCATGCTGCAGTCCATGGGGTTGCAAAGAGTTGGACACAACTGAGTGACTGAACGGAACTGAACCTTATATTACAGCCTTAAAGAACTACATTTTACATATTCTCTTGCCTCTCTTACCCTCTGTATGTTTCTAATAGCTGTTCACTGTGGTGAGTTCAAGAGTTACTTTATCAGAGAAAACTTCCCTGACTCCCCCAGTGCTGGAGTCTGGATAAGATGCCTCTCGTCTGTGCATCCCCAAGGCCTGCTTCACCACTCCTCTCTTAGATCCTCGTCAAATTCACTTCAAAGTCATCCCACCAGAAACTTTGTTTCAGTGATGTATTTCTCATTAAAACTCCTATGGATGGGTTTCCTTAGAATGAGTTTATGAGCTCCACAAGAATATTTATCTTTAGGGTTCAGTTTTGTTTTTTTCTAAAATAACATTACCCAGTGTCATCACCAAAATTGTTTAACAGATTTGACACTGAATAATTTCTGGCTATTTCAAAAAATTCAAATATACTTTCAAATATACTCTCTTCCCCCTGAGAGTATTCAAAAGACTGTTGTCTGATGTAAGAATTTTTAAATGTTAAAAAAAATCAAATTACAATAGAGTTATAGCTTTAAATACACACAGGTTGCCCAATACATATTTTAATTAAAAAATCATCAAATATGTAAAAGTACAGTTATAAGTGAAGAAAAATTAAAGAAAAGTTCAATTTTAGAACACAAATACCAGATAAATGTTTTCAATCAGTGGATAGGGTAAAACAATATAAAAATGCAGCATTCAGCTTCTTACACAATTAGAATACCATACTGTTATACATCAGAAGTAACCACATTAAGGAATGCATGAAATAAAAAATATTGAACAGGAATATCTTGGGAGGACGTAACGATATAGGCTTAGATTATTAATGGGAAAAATATAAAAATCCTAACATAGAGGTCTATTCACCTTCATAATTTTGTAAGTTCATTCTCATTCTAATGTCAGAATTATTATGCCATGAATCTATTATTTGTCATTAATATTTCCTCTCAGTGAATACCAATCTATTTTATAAGAGGAGAAAAGCAGTAATGAGATGCTGACAGATGTATTTGGTGCTCAATACTTGAATATTTTAATCTAAAGTTATGTGACAAAAAATTTAAGTACATATACTACCTAACTTGATAAGAAGCTTTTTTGTTTTTTACAAAGTATTCATCCAGCACAATAAAGTATCATGGTTTTTAGAGAATGAGACACAGTTAATGCATTACATGAATATAAAACAAGTGTATGCGGTAAGCACTTAATGTATATCTGTGAAGCTTAATACTAGGAGGTGGCTGTGAATCAACAAAATGAACCAGAATTACTTATATAGGCATTGCTTTCATGATTTCAGATTTTGTTTTAATAAGCATTAAGGAATCATTTAAATTATGAGTAAATTGAATTTGTTATATAGACTACTGCTTAAAATAGTGGGCTATTATCTTACATTTGGAAATACTGAGCATCCAAGATTTTCAGTGTGACCTGGTAATTTTTATTTGTTTTTGGTTTGGGCATATTTTTTTCTTCCCAAGGTGAATTCTGATGCCCAATACATGTATATCAGTTATATGAAAAAAGGAGAAACAGGGGTTATGCCATAAGTAGTGTATTTTTCATCAAATCTTTATTGAACACTTAGCTAAGGGCTGCAGTTTCCTGCTGCTGACTATACAAAGTTGAAAAAGTAAGACCCAGTCCTTGTCTTCAGGATGTCCACTGGGGCTGCTAGGAATATTCTATCATAATTTAATGTAACAAAATAAAGATAAACAATAAGGGACTTACAGATGAGAAGTCGGCCCAATTAAACCTGGCAATTCTGGAATAGCTGACCAGCATCTTACATGTGGACATATATATGTAATTTCCATTGAGGACAAATCCCAAGTAAGCTTGGGATTTGAAATAAAGTCCGGGGTTTGAAATAAAGTCCTGGCTTTATCTCTCACTTACTGTATGATCTTGGGCATACAGTAGGTACTCATTAAAGTAGTCTAAACAACACTATAGGAAGCAAATCAAGAGCAATGAGAGTTTGGAATGACTTGATGGGTGAGATGAGACTCAAATAGACTTTGGGGATGGACATGTAAGAATTAGGTAGATTGTGATAGGAAGAGACTAGATTGGGTGTGATGAATGAGATAGAGACAGAGGAGGAAATATGCAGGATGTGTGACCTAGAAGCAGGTACAGGGATTTCACGCCAGTAAGAACAAGATATCAAATTCTAAGATCACAGAAATATCTTTGCATGAGTTTCACAAAAGATTGATATAGTATCTTTAAAAGCTTTTATTCTCTTATATTCCTCACTGTTGCTGCTGCTGCTGCTGCTGCTAAGTCACTTCAGTCGTGTCCGACTCTGTGCCACCCCACAGACGGCAGCCCACCAGGCTCCTCCGTCCCTGGGATTCTCCAGGCAAGAACACTGGAGTGGGTTGCCATTTCCTTCTCCAATGCAGGAAAGAGAAAAGTGAAAGTGAAGTCACTCAGTCGTGTCCGACTCTGTGCGACCCCGTGGACTGCAGCCTACCAGGCTCCTCCATCCATGGGATTTTCCAAGCAAGAGTACTGGAGTGGGGTGCCATTGCCTTCTCCAATATTCCTCACTAATTTCTTTCAAATATAGACTTAGAAATACTTAACTGAATGTAATATTTTGCCAGCATTTATGATAATTACTTCCCTCTTGTTCTTTTATTAAAAAACAACACAATTTTATGTCAAAGCACAGCCCCAATTTTCTCAGTTAGCAGTAAGTTATCTGACATATTTTGCAATAAATCAGCATCTGTGACAATTAATCTTCTTGTAGAACAGGAGAATTTGCCTTAGATTTTTAAACGTACAAGCTTGTACTATTCACATATCATATGGTGAAGGTATAGCAAAGAGTTAGTTCATCTTATTCAAATCTACTATCTCTACTCCCTTCCTGCATAGTGTTTTGTTTTTCCCTGCACAGAACTGACTTGGCTTTATGCCACATAGTTTAGTGAGAAGGAAAAGATGCACATAGCCACATTCTAGACAAGAGATATACCAGATGCAAACAATACTGCTCTGCAAAGTTCACCAGAGATTTATCACAATAAAATGGGCCAGAAGAAACTGGACATTTCTGGGTTACTGTGCTATTCTCTCCTGCTATTCTCTAACCATCTCAGACAGGCTGACAGAAACTATTGTTATAACTTCTGCTGGTGTTGTATTTATATACCATACTGGTGAGGCTGCCAGACCTCTGGAAAGGCAGAAGATATAATGCACTCTTTCAATTTGCACACAGAAACTTTAAGAGTCTATTATCTAGTTTACCTACTGTTCCTATCACCATTGCTGAAAAAATAGAAAAATGGCTCCGTCAGGTTGAAAATAGAATGTCTGTTCTGTTGTATGTAGAATAAAAGAAAGTTTTAAAAAATCTCTACAGGGACATCTCACCCCATGGCCATCTCCTGTAATTTTTCTCTTTGACATGAAAAACTTTGTCATGGCCAGGGTAATAGGCCCAGGTCACCTGCTACAGATGACCTGTGAGTAATTGTGCATCCACATTCAACAACCAGATTATTCACATGCTTCTAATGTGTGATTTGGCAAGGAGGCCAACAACGAAATAATTATGTGAACCATCTTGCCTGCATACATTTCTGTTTACTTGGAAGTCAGCAGGTAACCTCAAGAGGTTACCTCAAGGTAACCTTCAAATCTATACCTCTCTTAACACATGATATGTGGTGAGGGATCAAATCAAATCAAAGCTCTTAGATTCAGTAAAGGAGTGGCTAAAAGACTAGTATACTCTATGCTTCTGTTCATCCACCAAAGTTGGCAAGAGTACATGCTAATAATCCCAGTGGAAAGGAATATTATGAGAAACTGTTTCTTTCTGAGCTGCATGTATATATGGGGGTGAGGTGGAAAAAGATATTATATTTCATATGTGTTATGCTATATACTGATGAAAATTTTTTGTTTCTATCCTAGCTTTTCACATTTTTCCATTACTTTTTCATAAACTCTGGATATATATATGCTGCTGTTGCTGCTAAGTTGCTTTAGTCACATCCGACTCTGTGAGACCCCATAGACAGCAACCCACCAGGCTCCTCTGTCCATGGGAGTCTCCAGGCAAGAATACTGGAGTGGGTTGCCATTTCCTTCTCTGGATAGATAGATATAGATATATAGATATAGACACACACACACACACACACACACACACACACAAACCCTATAGTAGGTGCTCAGTTGCTTTAGTCATGTCCGACTCTTTGCGACCCCATGGACTGTAGCCCACCAGGCTCCTCTGTCCATGGGATTTTCCAGGCAAGAATACTGCAGTGGGTTGCCATTCCCTTCTCCAGAGGATCTTCCCAACCCAGGTAGGGATTGAACCTAGGTCTTTCACATTGCAGGCAGGTTCTTTACTGTCTGAGCCAAGAGTGAATCCCCTAGTAAGAGACAGACCAGGGATTTAAACCCAAGAAGTGTAGTTTAAGTGTGACTGGACTGTGCCTACCACTTTTGTAGCCACTCAGGGCTGTTGAGGAATTAAATAGGACTGATTGGAATTGAGATTTATTGCATTTATAAAATGCACACAGAACTAAACCTAGGGAGAGAAGGAATGTGGTAATATCTTGAATGTTTAAATCTCATTAAACATTTTTGTATTGACTATACTCTGAAATAATGTTTTAGATATAGTGGTTAAATAAAATTTAAATGAATTTCACATGTTTCATTTTACTTCATTAATGCAGCTATAGAAAACTCTAAAATTACATATGTGAATAACTGAGGAATAAATACGATCCAATTACTATCTCCTGGGATATTAATAAAATCATCATCATATGGACAACGTCTCTATCAAATACTTATAAACCAGGCATTGGGATAAACCAGTGTCATCAATAGTGTAGGTACTGCCTACTAGGGGGCATTTTAGAAATTTATGAGTCCATTTTTCAGTTGTCCTAATGATTGATGGGTGCCTTTGGCATCTAGCCAAAGGACACAGGTAAATAAATCTTGGATCAATCTTACCCAATAAAGAACTACTGAATAGTCTTGGAGATGAAATATCATTTCATAATTATCTCAGCCTAACTTAGCCTAAAATATTACATGAAAACACACAATATTTGTTGTACAGTTATACTATTTAATGCACTAAGTTTTCCAGAAACTCAGCTATCATGTTAATCAAGGAAAGATTACTTTGGTCAGGACTTTACACAAGTTGTTAACCATTTTAACCAATTAAATGACTGATGTCAATGCTGCTCTTCACATTAGAGTTGCAGATCCAGCATACCTGTGTTTATGCTATCTGCAAGATGATGTAACAGTAAGCATCTGATTGCTTACTATGTCATTTAGAGTCATCATTCATGGCCATTTACATTTCAAATACATATTACTTTATTATAAATTGCGTTCCCTTTATCTTTTCCTTTAGAGTTAAGCAATTATATTCACTTAAACATTATACAGTTAGGTTACATTATGCATAAGTTATTTTTCAGAGAATAAGTAGGGCATAATAAGAAAGGGGATGTTGTTCTGGAAAGACTGAGAACTGACAGGCTAAATTTATATGATTAACTAATTTTAGCCCCCGAAACGACAAACTCCAGGAAGTAGGCACTATTTTTTTCATCTCTATTTCATAGATAGAGAAGCTGAGGCTTGAAAAAATTATTTTAATTGCTCAATGTCAACATCTGGGATTCAAGAAATAAAATCTGACATTTTCATCTATGTTCTAATCAGTATATCATCTTAGTTTTAAATATAAATTAACTCTAAATTTAAAAAATTCATTTAAAAATATCATTGGAAGATATTTGAAAATGTTACCTGTTGATAACATTTGTTGTTGTTGTTTTAAATTTGTTTTATTGAAGTTGATTTGCAATGCTGTATTAATTTTTGCTATACAGCAAAGTGATTCAAATACATATATATATATTCTTTTCCATTATGGTTTAACACAGGATATTAAATACAGTTCTCTGTGCTGTACATTAGGATCTTGTCATTTATCCATGGTTTTTGTTTTTAAAGAATTTTAAAATTCCAAATTAGTGTCTTTCGTTTTTTTCACATAAAGTATAGGAAAAGGTACTTTGTCATCACTTGGTATAGAATCTCATTGTCTTAAATTTTTGAATGTACATCATTAAGGAAAAATAAAAGAATAGGCTTTTTAAAATGTATATCATAGGTGCAATATTTTGAATCTCCAGCTAATAGGAAGTTACAAGATTTACATATGCATTTACCATATGTCCCAGAATTTCAATTTACAGGAATTTATCTCTATAGAGCCACACTGGAAAGACTGTAAAAAGAAATATAAACATGACAATTCATTGCAGCACCATGTGTTGTACCAAAGGACTGGAAAGAGCTCAGATGTGCACATTAGGAACTAGTGGAATAAACTGTGGGGAATATTACACAGCTATGAGAAGAAACAGTGTCATTTTTGTAGTGCTGGAGTCATTTTCAGAATATCATCTTAAGTGGGAAACCAAGGTAAAGAATACTCTACACAGCACTGGTGCTCAAAGTGTGGTCTCCAGAGCAGAATTTGTTGCATCAGCATCACCAGGAAACTTATTAGAAATGAGAAAACATTTGGGTGCTCTCCTAAACCTACTGAATCAGAAACTCTGGGGACAGGACCCTATAATCTGTGTTTTAACCAGCCCCCAAGTGATGAAAGAGTTTCCCTGGTGGCTCAGTGGTAAAGAATTTGCCTGCCAATGCAGAAAATGTGGGTTCAATCCCTGGGTCAGGAGATCCCCTGGGGAAGGAACTGGCTACCTACTCCAGTGTTCTTGCCTGGAGAATCCCATGGACAGAGGTGTCTAGCTCCATGGCATTATAAAGAGTTGGAGGCAACTAAGTGACTGAGTACTCACACACACATAGATGATGGGCTTGCAGGTGAATTTGAACGTGATTGTCATGCACATCAACCCACTCCAGTACTCTTGCCTAGAAAATCCCATGGACGGAGGAGCCTGGGAGGCTGCAGTCCATGGGGTTGCAAAGAGTCAGACACGACAGAGCGACTTCACTTTCACTTTTCCCTTTCCTGCATCGGAGAAGGAAATGGCAACCCACTCCAGTATTCTTGCCTGGAGAATCCCAGAGACAGTGGGTCCCCGTCTATGGGGTTGCATAGAGTCGGACATGACTGAAGCAACTTAGCAGCCAGTGTTCTTGCCTGGAGAATCCCAGGGACGGCAGAGCCTGGTGTGCTGCCGTCTCTGGGGTCTCACAGAGTCGGACATGACTGACGTGACTTAGCAGCAGTAGCAGCAACTATGCATATGCTACTGTGTATCATAGAAGGGAAGGGAATATAATGCAGACACATGCATATGCAATTATATTATACATATATGTTTGTATGTTTCTAAAAGATAAGCGAATTGAAACATTAAATAAACAAGAAATGATATAACTATATAAAATGGTTACCTGTGAATGAGGGACATGCACAGGAGCCAGAGTTCTCTGAATATATTTTAAGTCATAGATATGAATTTGGAATCATGTAACATACACATAAAATTTTTCTCAAATGAAACAAATGAACTTAGGTACACATTTGGTGGCTTAATAAAACAGGGTATTTCTAGTGATTTTAAAAGAGAGTAATTTGTAACTTATTAAGATTTAACTAAGTAGAATGAAAAGAACTGCAAAGATATGTTAAATGATTTACAGTAATCATTTTGTTATCCATAATATTGATATTACTTATCTCCTCAAACTGCTATATTATTGACATTACTATAGGTTCAAGGAAAAAATATGTTAATATCATTAGGAATTTAGAATTTTATGAAAAGAGAAAAAGAATTATAAAATTCAAACAGCTTAGGCTAAAAGAGTGTAATTCTAAATTGAAACTGGCAGTATTGCTATGAACTACAATATATGTCCTCTTGATAAAGTTTCTTAGTTCTGTCCACTAAAAGGCCAGGAAACAAATGGCCACCCCCCATTAGCAATATGTGTCCCTGGAATACAACTGTGGTTGCAAAATACCATTTCTCCCTAAAAGAAGCCTGAGTTCTCTGAGAAATAATTGAATTCAGGTCTGAGGTGGAAATATACTAGAGAAGCTTAGCCATCCTATAATACCAGAAGTTGAGGAAGCTATTAAAGATTATGGCAATGTCGAAAGATTCTGACAAACTGAAGTAGTTTCCACTGACCAAGGATGGGACAGTTTGAACGTTAACAAAAGAATAACAAATTAAGGTATGTTAAATGTGTGAAAAATCCATTCATTCACAATGATATCAAACAAAAAAACATAAAAACTTCACTGGTCATCTTTGAAATTGGGAGAAATTCATCTAAAATTGTTACCAAAATGTAAGTCCATGTGCTCAACTCACAGTGAGGCTAAAAAACACTTAAACAGTGGAGTTTGGAACAAATAATGGTTTATTACAGGGTTATGCCAGGAGATGGATGATTCGTGCCCTGTTGCTGCTGCTGCTGCTAAGTCGCTTCAGTCCGGTCCGACTCTCAAAACTCTCAGCAAAGCCCTTTTCTAGGAAAGGTGAGGGAGGGGCGTGGTGAGCTGTTGAAAATCTCTTGGTGTCAAGAGTTCTGGAAGTCAGATCACGGTCAGGCAAAAATATTCCTGTAATCTCTACCTATGAATGTCATTCTCCATCCTGACAAGAAAGGACTGGGTCCCAAGACAAAGTATCATCCTCCGAGGTCCCCATCCTGGCTAACAAAAAGCAGAGCTTGGCTGGCGGCTCCCTCAGGGCTAGGTCCCCAGACTCTGCCCAGCCGTCATCTCTGAAGGAGCAGGCATCCAGGACCCAACTGGCCCCCCAGGCTCCTCAGGCCGCCCAAAGTGTGGGGAGGCCAGGTCCCACAGAAGGCGACCCAGGCAGACTTCTACTATTAGGTCACAGAGACAGGGATGGGGGAAGGGCTCACGGCCACCTCGAGGCCTGGGCCGAGGCCTGGGCCACGTTGGTGAGGGCTCTGGAGCCGCTTCTGCAGGACGCAGCCCTCAGCCTATTCTCCAGGGCCCCCAGCTCACCCACTGGTTCAAGGCTGGATGAACGGGAGGGCCTGACGGAGGCCGAGAACTACCTCTTACCTCACTCTTCACCTCACAACCACCGCTCCACTGTTGTCTGAATCTCCTCACTAACCAGCGCTTGGTTGGTTGCTAGTGGGCAGGGCCCACTACCGCACTGACCAATGACTGGGCAGGACCACTAACGGTTGCTCACGGACGGTTGCTTGTGGGCGGGGCCCACTGAGGCACCCACCAATGGCTGAACAGGACCTACGCCTGCTAACAGGGATGCCGGAGAAATGACCACACAGCTTGGCGGCAGTGCTAAGGGCTGCGCCCACAGCACTCTGTTACAAAATATTTTGCAAACTGTAAAGGGAAAGAGACAAATATCTGACTTTTTGTTTCTGAATTAATTGTATCTCAGGGTAACCAAATAAGTGATGAGAGAAATTTCTCTACAGCATATTTAATCTTATCAAGGAAGAAAGAATTACAGAACTGGACTATCATTATTTGGCAAAACTTTCATGAAATGATGAATTCAGGCAAAAATCATCATCGTAGCTACCTTAAAAGAAGGAGAGATAATCTGATAGAATGACATATTTCCTATGAATTATCCTGGGGAAAAAAGCAAATAAAATTTTTTCAAAGCAAATTAAACCATCAGCTTATGTATTTTAGAGGAATGTAAACAACTCTACAGAGTCCATCTGAATACTTTCACTACTCTTGTACATATATAGAATTCATCATAATAAAAATATTTTAACAAGGCTAAAATAGATGTCCATGAAGCTCTGAAAAATAATTTGTGTATAAATTATGATGAATTAATTGGAACAGGTACAAATTCACATGAACAAAGATCATTAACCTTGCTATCCTAGTCTTGGTACTCTTTCTAGGCCCTATCATTGTGCTTAAACACATAGTAGGTTTTTGATAAATTATTACATAACAATTGCTTTGATATTTTTCTCAAGGCTGTTGATACTCAAATTATTAAATAAAATATTCATAGAAGAGACATGATAAAAATTATTGTTGACAATTAGCTTACTATAACTTTCATTAGCACACAATTTTTAAGTCGCTTCAGTCATGTCTGACTCTGTGTGACCCCATAGACAGCAGCCCACCAGGCTCCCTCATCCCTGGGACTCTCCAGGCAAGAACACTGGAGTGGGTTGCCATTTCCTTCTCCAATGCATGAAACTGAAAAGTTAAGTGAAGTCGCTCAGTTGTGTCCAACTCTTTGTGACTCCATGGACTGCAGCCCACTAGGCTCTTCCGACCATGGGATTTTCCAGGCAAGACTACTGGAGTGGGGTGCCATTGCCTTCTCTGGTATATAACAATATTATTCTGTAAAGAGACAATGACTAATAATTTTGGTTTAGACTAGGAATCATGTTTTCCAAAAAATGTAATAAGGACTATTAAAACATTTTGATGCACAGAACATTTAATAAAATATTTTACAATATGTTAAAAATCCATGAATTCCCAATGATATCAAACAAGCTTTTTAAAACTCTGTTCTGAGTGTCCTAAATAAGTATATCTTTAGTTAAATTTAGGAAAATATGTATTATACTTATGACATTTTTATATGGCATTTCAAAAATAAGTAATAAAATAATTAATAAAATAAAAAATAAGTAGTAAAAATCTATGAGAAAGAAATAATATTTTGAAGCTTATCAAAGATAATTTTCAATACTTTTCTTGGTCATATAAATCATTTTCTTTATTATAAATAACCATCTTGAGTTTTAACAAGAATAATGTGGGTAACACTCATAAAAAGTAGATAAAACAGATATAAGCTAGATAGATAAAAAAGATATAAACATTTTTATATTTCATTTTACAAAAATCAATGTTAACTAAATTTCATTCTAGAATATAGAATACAGAATGAATGTTCTTAGAAGGAAACTATTTCATGGTCAAATGCATTTTACCATATATTACATTATCTGTGTGATTTCAAAGTAAAAAATCATATAGTAGAGGCTCTGAGAAATCTTTGAGCAGAAATATTCCCCGCAAACTTTGTAACAACACATCTTCAAAATGTACTTGATGATGGAACTCTCTTGTATAACCTTTCCATGTTTTACAGAACAAATGTTGGGACTGATGGAATAAGTACAGTTGCCATTTACTAAGCGATTTTTAATCACAGCACACAGACCATATAAAGATCTTTCTTTGATGTCATTTTATACACAGAAACACACACACACACACACACACACACACACACACACACACAAGAAATCAGTGAGCTATTGAAAATCAGAAGCAAATTATTGTTGGCTTTCAGGAAAAGAAATAATACTCCCTGATTCACAAACAGCTATGAATCATTTTTCAGTTTTAAAAACTAAAATATATTTTTACTACTTCAAAATATCATAATGAAAGTGACTATAAAAGTTGACATAGTTAATTTTTACTAAGATAGGAATTGTGTACTTTATAACTTGGAATAATTCAATTTTTAAGTCATTCAGTCGTGTCTGACTCTTTGCTACCCCATGGACTGTAGTCCACCAGGCTCTGCCGTCCATGGGATTTCTCAGGCAAGAATACTGGAGTGGGTTGCCATTTCCTTCTCCAGGGGATCTTCCTGTCCCAGTGATCAAACTCGCATCTTCTGCACTGACTGGTGGATTCCCTACTATTGAGCCACCAAGGAAGATCCTTGGAATAATTACTTCTACTATAATTGTTTCTCTAAAAAGTAGCATAAAAATGCAGTGAAAGTGTCTAATTTTGTCATATGTCATTGCTTGACTCATTTAAAAAAATCAACAATAAAATACTTTTTATGAGAACATTAGATGGAACCCAAATAATCACTTTAAATACCACACACAACAGTCATCCCTGGGTTTTATGCTTTGATAAGGCTATATTATGTGAAAGCTGCTGTTCTCATTTCTTATGGAGGCTATTAATAGGCCAAGGCCCTCAGTCAGAACCCAGGAAGGTATAGGGGTCTTCTCCTTGTGGTTGGTATTTCAACCTCTACTTGCAAGATAAACTATAGTACTTCACCAGTCATCTCTGAGGTTAAAACAGAGAATGCCTTATGGCACTGGAAATATACACATGTAAGGCCACTGCAGATGGTGATTACAGTCATGAAATTAAAAGATGCTTACTCCTTGTTATGACCAACCTAGATAGCATATTCAAAAGCAGAGACATTACTTTGCCAGCAAAGGTCCATCTAGTCAAGGTTATGATTTTTCCAGTAGTCACGTATGGATGTGAGAGTTGGACTGTGAAGAAAGCTGAGTGCTGAAGAATTGATGCTTTTGGACTGTGGTGTTGGAGAAGACTCTTGAGAGTCCCTTGGACTGCAAGGACATCCAACCAGTCCATTCTAAAGGAGATCAGCCCTGGGTGTTCTTTGGAAGAAATGATGCTAAAGCTGAAACTCCAGTAGTTTGGCCACCTCATGCGAAGTCCAACCTAGATAGCATATTCAAAAGCAGAGACATTACTTTGCCAGCAAAGGTCCATCTAGTCAAGGTTATGATTTTTCCAGTAGTCACGTATGGATGTGAGAGTTGGACTGTGAAGAAAGCTGAGTGCTGAAGAATTGATGCTTTTGGACTGTGGTGTTGGAGAAGACTCTTGAGAGTCCCTTGGACTGCAAGGACATCCAACCAGTCCATTCTAAAGGAGATCAGCCCTGGGTGTTCTTTGGAAGAAATGATGCTAAAGCTGAAACTCCAGTAGTTTGGCCACCTCATGCGAAGAGTTGACTCATGGGAAAAGACTCTGATACTGGGAGAGATTGGACAGGAGGAGAAGGGGACGACAGAGGATGAGATGGCTGGATGGTATCACCGACTCGATGAATGTGAATTTGAGTGAACTCCCGGAGATGGTGATGGACAAAGAGGCCTGATGTGCTGTGATTCATGGGGTCGCAAACAGTCGAACATGACTGAGCGACTGAACTGAGCTGAACTGAAGGATAGTGAACCACCTTGCAATGTATATAAAGACAAGAACATAATGAAAGGAAACAACACAAATCATATTATGTAAACACAGAAAACCTTTCATTTCAGGCTGCAGCACCTGAACAGGCAATACTAAATATTTTTCAAAAACTCTAGAGCCCCTCTAGAGCCAAAAAGTATTAAAAAAAAAAAAGCTGGAGAGAAACACTATATTTTTTCTTCCTGCCTAACTTCAGTTAATTTATCTGCCTTGTCTATATTGTTTTCCAGAAAGTAGCTCAATACTGCAAAATTACTATCAATGAATATGTGGAAAGACTTGTTCTGAGAAAATTAACATGGGCTGTGAATTTAAAGGTCAGATTCTAGATCCTGCCTCCCTTGTGTGATCAAAGAATTTAGGCAAATCTCAGTAAGCCTTGGCTTTTATTTTTTCCCAGCTAGAATATGGTAGTAATACTTCATAGAATATGAATTCATTTTTTAAAGTGCTATAGAATTGTTGCTGTTCATATTGAGTTCATCATCTCTAAGAAATATGTTAACATTTATCTTTTTATAGATTTTTAAAAACACTTTATAAGGTTTCTCAGAGTGTATTTATCACTCTTGACAGGTGATAAATATATTTTATGTCTTTGTTCTACCTTTTTGAAGCATAGATGGGTCTCAATAAATATAAATTGAAAATGAAAGATAAATTAAAACAGTGTTATGGGTAGTGGGTGCTATCATTAAGATGGGGACCCTATTGTTCCCAGGAGCCCTCACAAGATCACTGAGCATCTTTCCACAGACAAGTCAATGATGGGGAAATCCCAGAACCCAGGGGTGAGGCTGAAGCACCCCTTTGGATGAGAGAGACAGAGAAGGATGCATGAGAAGGGTAAGAAGAGTGCTACAGTGACTGCATGGCTTCTCCTCTGGGCCGTGGGCTGAGGGCAGAGGGCCTCCCTGAGCCCTCCCTGGGCTTAAGGTTCCTCAAGGGTAAAACGAGACTCCTGGGTTGACATCTAGCTCCCCCAGTGTTGTGGGATGCTTCCTCGAAGGCCCACTTGGGCCTGGTCTCATGGGAGTCACTGGGAGAATCTAGGACTCAGCCACAGGGGATCAGGGAGAGATGGAGAACAGAGTGGAGCTTAGAGCCAGATCTCAGATCCTGGTGGACTGCATCCTTGTTCACAGCAGAGGTCCAGCAGTGGCTCTGCCCAGCTGCAGAGCCAAGAAGGCGGCCCTGTCTGGCCAGGGAGCTCAGGGGTGGTGTTGAGAAGAGGTGGGTAGTCCTGTTGGATCTTGGTCCCTGAGTCAATGGGCCATCGTGACTGTGGAGCCTGACCTAGCACCTGCCTTGACAGGGAAGCCAATCTGCAGCCTCTGCAGCTCTGTACACTCAGAAAGCCTGGTCAGAGAACTTGGGAATCCATGAATCTGAGTCTACAGCCTTGCCTAGACAAGGAGCCAAGCCAACAGCCCCTTCCACCCATCCAGATAGCCTGTGGCCCCATATGACCAGGGAGCGTGAGCAGTGACAGCTCCCTGGGATCCAGGCAGCCTCAGAGTCCAGCCAACAACCCTGCTGATCTGCTGTGTGTGTGTGTTTTGTTTTGTTTTGTTTTTTTAACATTAGACCATGCTGCTGCTGCTAAGTCGCTTCAGTCATGTCCAACTCCGTGCGATCCCATAGACAGCAGCCCATAAGGCTCTGCTGTCCCTGGGATTCTCCAAGCAAGAACACTGGAGTGGATTGCCATTTCCTTCTCAGTGCATGAAAGTGAAAAATGAAAGGAAGTTGCTCAGTCTGTCCGACTCTTTGCGACCACATGGACTGCAGCCTACCAGGCTCCTCCATCCATGGGATTTTTCCAGGCAAGAGTACTGGAGTGGGTTTCCATTGCCTTCTCCCATTAGACCATATTTATCATTATAACAAAGGTAAGTCACGATCTTTGTTTAGCATACGTAGGTATAATAAACTACAGTCTCAATGTAATTATCATATTTGTTTCCTAAGAGAGGGAAACATAAAACAATTAAATATGGGATTGGAGTTACAGGGACCTTAAAAATTAGAAAAGGAATTAGAATTAAGTGTCTCTGAGATTGTTTATTTCTTTGATCTTTCTTTTGGTTGTGAAATGATGGGAAGTACATGACCAAGCAACTAACACATACACACACCATCCAACAGGAAGCCAAAGTGGGATCTGAACCTGTGCAAAATGGCTCCAGAGTCTGTGCATGCAACCCAGCTCCTGCAGGGCCTTTCAATGAGACCCTGAAATTATGAGAACAGGAAAGGGGTGGGGGGAGGTTTATCAAGTCAGGTTTCCTTTAACTTAGATATTTAAAAAATTTTTATTGATGTAGTTAATTCATTCTATTGGAGTATCATGGCTTTATAAAGAAGGCTGTGTTAGTTTCTGCTGTACAACAAACTGAATCAATTACGTGTACATATATTCCCTCTTTTATGGACTTCCTTCCCACTTAGGTCACCACAGAGCACTGAGTAGTAACTTTGACAAGTTTTAAATCGCCAGGTTGGGGGAGGGTGCCATAAATTAATTCCTTTATTGCTGATATTGAATTTTTATTTAGGGATTGCAAACTCTCACTGTGTATTAATTTTTAGAAAAATGTCACACAGAATTATTTCTACTGGATTCTGATTCAGAGCATTTGAGAACTGAGGCAGATCTCAATTCTCAAACAGTTGAGGCTACTGGCTCATGTTGGTTCTGATTCAGACATAATTTTTGAGACAGTTTTTCTATGTTCTTACTATCACAAAGGTACTCAGTGGATTTAATTAATATATGATTTATTGCCCTAATGATGGCATTTTAAATATTTCTCCCCTTGTAAGAGATTTTATTGGGTACTTATTTGTAACCCTTTCAATAACATTTTTATTAGTTCTTGAGCACATGCGGCATGCTGGACAGCCCCAACCCACTAGCCCATAGGAGCACGTGCCTTGCTCAGATAGGATACACAAGCCATAGGATGTGAGCTTAGAATTGTCTCAACCCTAATTAATTTTTCTAACATTGATAAAATAGCTTGTACTGTTCTGTACCACGCTGGTTTTTACACAATTCTCAGTATATGGAATCTTCATACACCAAATAACTGGAGCAGTTTTGATGTTCAAATGTTAAACAATCTATAAAATGAAAATAAACACTTTTTTGTGCCAATGATCTTGACAAGTTTAAGTCTGACTCCCATTATTCTGAACCATTTTATAAGCTTAGTTGTTCATTTCTCTTTAGCTGGGGTTGAGGTATCTACATCTTGATATATTAATTTATTTTGTTATACACAAAGTGATCCTCAAAATTTATGGATTTCATATTGTGATTACTCCCTTGCTAAAATGTATTTTCAAGCCTAATGATGAAATACTGTGTGGTGTTCCTAAGCACAAGAAGGATATAATATTCCTTACAGAAAAAATAGATTAGACAATCTTTATTCAGGCATGAGTTAAGCGTTCTTACTGTGAGTTCAATGTCAATGAACCAACAACATATATTAAGAAGAACATTTAATACACACACACAAAATAAAGTTATATATTGATAACTTGAAAATGCTGTGACCAGAGGCTCATAGGAATCTAACCCTATTTTTACCCTAGGAGCAATGTTTCAGTATTCATTAATTCAGTACTCTTGAAGATTTTCTAGAACACAGCTATTGTGAATAGTGAGAATTGACTGTATTTATTTAAATTTAGCAAACAATATACATTTTATTTAAAAGTACTTGCTCTGATTGTCAATTTAGATGTTGTCTCTTCCTTGACATTTCATATTGCCCTTCATTATAACCCCATTTCTTTGATCCTGTTAGAGGAAAACATTTATGTAGCCAAACCCAACTTTAAAGTGTCAGCTTTTATCAGCTGCATTGGTGAAATTCACTACTCTCCTCTTAGAAAAGCAATTTGACTTCCTGGAAAGTTCATAGCTGATTTTCTTTACACGTATTGGCTCCTCTATCTCATGAATTTTTGTTTGTTTGTTTCCTCTAACTTCTCTTGACCTCTAGGTATTAGTTCTCCAGAGCTCAGTTCTCAAACCTCTTACTCATATTGCATCAATTTTGGAAGTTTCTTTAAGTTGGGTTCTTTCTACATGTTGGCCTATCTCAGATACTTTGCAAAGTTTTCTTGCTTTTTTTTTTTTTTTTTGACAACAGAAAAAGATGTTCTACGCTGCTGTTTGCAAATGTGGAAACAGCTATTCTCCAAGAACCCAGATTTCTTTCCAAGAACTCTGATTTCTTTAAGGTAGTGGTTCTCAAACATATACACGCACATAAATAATCATCTGGGAAGTTTTAAAAAAATCTCAGTACTCAGGCTGCATCCCAGACTAAGCAAATGAGAGTTTTGGTGAGAATCCTTGAATTAATACTTTTTATAGATGTAGCCAAAACTGAAAACCACAGTGGAGATCCAATTCAGGAGACTAAGAACATTATTTAAGGACAGATGACACAAGGAACTCTGGAAACAGAAAAAAATAAAATCAAGCAAACAGAAAACAAGACAATTATTAAGCAGAAAGCAAATCAATTTTTACCCCTGAAGGTTGAATTCATGTTCATGTTTTCAACATAACTTATTCAACTAAGTTCTTTCTTATCTTATTCTAATAGAAAACTTAAAGTCTATGTGCACTTCCAGAGGTACTAGCTTTTCTTATCTGACACATGCAATATCATGATATATAGTCATAGCAAATTATGCCTGTAAATTACAACATTATTTTAAAAATGGAAAATATTCAATTTTTTGTTTAACATAATTGAATCTTATCTTGGTATGTTAAAATCATATCCTAAGTCATTATTCATTTTACCATTCCATTTAGGGCTTAAGAATAAATAACATATGGTATAATTAGATGAGAATATTTAGGCAAACTATCCATGAGGATTCCTACATGATATATAATGAATGCCTGGTTCAATTCTTGACCTAATGTCTTAGAAACAGTTTAACAGTGGATAGGTCCTAATGTCACTTTTTCACTCACTCTAATATACTTTCAAGAATGAGAAGAAAAGTAAAATCACAGATAATGTATTGAGAATTTTAAATAGCTCTGAAGATAGCAATGGGAATGTGTCTTTCTAATGAATCATTTGTCACAGACAAAAAAGACTAAGTGCTATTATGTATTTGCCCACTTCTGCCCTATCCCATAAATTTTTCCATAATTTATCTTTTCATTATTTTTATAAACCAACTATTAGATCTATTAAAATCCATAAGACACAAGACCAAATTATATATGCTCACTTTGAGTTTGTACTTAATATTTAGACTGGTAAATCCCTAGCAACAATGGCTAAGAAAAGGGTTCAAAACAGTCAAATACTAGAGAATCTATAATTATTGACTGTTAATTGGAGTCATCTGGTCCAGATATTTTTCAGACATTTTTGGTTTTTGGACTCCTTTGATAATCATGGGGACTTTATAGACTTTCTCTCTAGGAAATTGAGTGATGTATAGATGACCACACATGAAATTCTCATACCGCTCATGTGCTAAGGGTCGGACATGACTGAGTGACTTCACTTTCGTGCATCAGAGAAGGAAATGGCAACTCTCTCCAGTGTTCTTGTCTGGAGAATCCCAGGGACGGCGGAGCCTGGTGGGCTGCCGTCTGTGGGGTCGCACAGAGTCAGAAAGGACTGAAGCGACTTAGCAGCAGCAACATGCAGCTTTAGCCATGTACTTCTCAAAAGCCTATTTTACGGACAAGAAAACCAAAATCAATAAAGTGGCTGTGACATAATCAAGATCTCTCAATTCTTTTTTTTTTAATTAATTTTTATTTTTTAGTTTGTTTTGCTTTACAATACTGTATTCGTTTTGCTATACATTGACATGAATCAGCCACAATTGTACATGAACTCCCAATCTCGACCCCCACCTCCCCCCTCCTGCCCGCACCTTCTCTCTGGATTATCCCCATCCATCAGACCTAAGCATCCTGCATCTTGCATCAAACCTAGACCGGTGATTTGTTTCACTTATGATATCATACATGTTACACTGCCACTCTCCCAAATCATCCCACCCTCTCCCTCTCCCACAGAGTCCAAAAGGCTGTTCTATACATCTGTGTCTCTTTTGTTGTCTCGCGTACAGGTTTATCATTACCATCTTTCTAAATTCCATATATATATATATGTGTGTAAGTATACTGTATTGGTGTTTTTCTTTCTGGGTTACTTCACTCTGTATAATCGGCTCCAGCGTCATCCACCTCATTAGAACTGATTCAAATGTATTCTTTTTAATGGCTGAGTAATACTCCATTGTGTATATGTAGCACAGCTTTCTTATCCATTCATCTGCTGATGGACATCTAGGTTGCTTCCATGTCCTGGCTATTATAAACAGTGCCGCGATGAACATTGGGATACATGTGTCTCTTTCAATTCTGGTTTCCTCGGTGTGTATGCCCAGCAGTGTTCACTTACTATGCCTTTGAGTTTCAGTCTAGTCTCGAAAGATGATGTATTAACATGCCTTATTAACATGTTGAACTCCTCTGTCTTTGAAATGCCAGGTTCTTTTCAATATAGGAAGAAAAATGGGTCTGGCAGAAAATAACAATTCAAACATAATAAAACAGAAATTTCAGTCTAGAAAGAAAAATAGGTCCAGCAGAAAATAGCTATTTAAATATAATAAAATAGATACTACATAGTGCTTCTGGATTTATTAGAATGCATCTATTGGGTTTGCCAAAAATTTGTTTGGGTTGTTCCATAAGATGTTGCGGAAAACCTAAACAAACGTTTTTGCCAATCCAATATTTTGTTTTTAAATTTCGTACCATGTCAAGACTTCTCTGAGTAACGTGACTTGGGGTCAAGCAAAGATGTCAGCCAAAAAGGTAAAAAATGCAGTCCCCTTTTCCTGTACCCTATGCACCACTCATTGGCTATAAAGCATCTCATCCTATCATTTCAATCAAATTCTCACTTGTGTAAGATCACAAAGTAAAATCCCACTTAACGTCCTTATCTGACAACTTCTAGGACAAAGGAGATGCATCTTTACTGATAGCTCAGTCTGTTTGGTATTTGGACTCTGGAGATCAGCAGATAGATGAAATAGCTACAAATGAAAGAATAACCTAGTAGATATCAGAATACCTCAGACAGCCTCAAGATGGACAAAGTCAAGTCAGAAACCTGAGCTAACTCATTTCTTCCTCTATTGCTTCTTATAGTTCAGATCTTATTTGTGATGTTGATATACCTTGTGGCTCAGACAGTAAAAAAATCCACCTGCAATGTGGAGACCTGGGTTTGATCCCTGGGTTAGGAAAATCCCCTGGAGAAGGGAACAGCTACCCATTGCAGTATTCTTGCATGAAACCAAGCCATGCCTGCAGGGCAACCCAAGATGGGAGGGTCATGGTGGAGAGGTCTGACAGAATGTGGTCCACTGAAGAAGGGAATGGCAAGCCACTTCAGTATTCTTGCCTTGAGAACCCCATGAACAGTATGAAAAGGCAAAATGATAGGATAGCAAAAGAGAAACTCCCCAGGTCAATAGGTGCCCAATATGCTACTGGAGATCAGTGGAGAAATAACTCCAGAAAGAATGAAGGGATAGAGCCAAAGCAAAAACAATCCCCAGTTATGGATGTGACTGGTGATAGAAGCAAGATCCGATGCTGTAAAGAGCAGTATTGCATAGGAACCTGGAATGTCAGGTCCATGAATCAAGGCAAATTGGAAGTGGTCAAACAAGAGATGGCAAGGGTGAACGTCGACATTCTAGGAATCAGCGAACTAAAATGGACTGGAATGGGTGAATTTAACTCAGATGACTATTATATTTACTACTGTGGGCAGGAATCTCTCAGAAGAAATGGAGTAGCCATCATGGTC
>SJXQ01010472.1:24604-155055 GCA_006408695.1 Aepyceros melampus
GTGAACTCCGGGAGTTGGTGATGGACAGGGAGGCCTGGCGTGCTGCAATTCATGGGGTCGCAAAGAGTCGGACACGACTGCGCGACTGAACTGAACTGCATGAAGAATCACATGGACAGAGGAGCCTGGCAGGCTATAGTACAGTGGAGTTGCAAAGAGTTGGAAATTCCTGAGTGACTTTCACTTCCCTAGACCTTAGACACTAAAATGGAGATTCTTCTCTGTTTCTCACCAGGTAATGAAGTTGATCAATGCAGGGTCACGGCTAGTTTTTCACATTGAATACAGATAATCTTATTAAAATATTTATTTTAATATTCATCTATATTGATGTGTGCATGCCTATTTGCTCTGTCATTTCCAACTCTTTGCAATCCAATGGACTATAGCACACCAGTCTCCTGTCCATGGGATATTTCAGGTAAGAATACTAGAGTGGGTTTCCATTTCCTCCTCCAGAGTATCTTCCCAAAGTCAAATCTGCATCTCCTGTGTCTCCTGAAATACAGGTTGATTCTTTACCTGCTGAGCCACAGGAGAATATTTATCTAAGGAATTTGAATCTCATGATTGGGCTTTTCATACCTCTATCTAATTGATAACTTTGAAGAGTCTGACTTTAATTTTTCTGAAAAAAGGAAGGTTCTGTGTCACTTTAATTACACCTAGTCCACAGAACCCTTTAGGAAGATGTCTATTGTGAGCTGAATTGTGACTCATCTCAATTCATAACTGAAATCCTAACCCCTAGTACTTCAGACTATGGCCATATTTGAAAATAGCATCATTATAGACATAATTAAGATAAAATGAGGCCATTGGGGTGGGCTGTGATACAATATTACTAGTGTTCTTTATACAAAGAGGAAGTCAGGACAGAGACATGGACAGAGGGAAGACAATGTGAGACATAAGGGGAAGATGGCCATCTATATGCCAAGGAAAGAGACCTAGAAGAGAAAGTTGACTCACAGCCCTAAGCGGACACCAACCTTGTCTACAGCCTGATCTTGGACTTTCAGTTTCTGGAACGGTGAGAAAATACATTTCTCAATCTGTGGCTCTTTGTTACAGCAGCCCTAGCAAACTAACATGATGACTTAACTTTGTATTAAACAAAACTACTAATTGCATTCCCAGGTGGTGCTGGGGGTAAAGAATCCGCTTACCAATGCAGGAGACACAGGAGAAGTGGGTTTGATCTCCGGGTTGGGAAGATCCCCTGGAGGAGGAAATGGCAACCCACTGCAGTATTTTTGCCTGGAGAATTTCATGGACAGAGGAGCCTCCAGGGCTAAAGTCCATGGGATCACAAGGAGTCATACGCAGCCATGTGCATTTGTAAACAAAACCAGTGAGGGACAGTGTGGGGTTAGGCTCCCAGGGGGCTTTCCTCTGTGAATGGGGTTCAGGCTCATCAACCCACCTTGTTTCCACATGAGTGAGATGGGGTGATATGCCTGTTAAATAGCAGGTGTAAACTAAAAGTCTTAACTATCTTACTATTTAATGTCACTGTGTTTTCTTATCAACCAAAGTGAAAGTCAGTGATGAAAAAGCAATAAACCATTTCTCATCAGTGAGAAATGATTTCCAGTACTCTTGCCTGGAAAATCCCATGGATGGAGGAGCCTGGAAGGCTGCAGTCCATGGGGTTGCTGGAGGTCGGACACGACTGAGAGACTTCACTTTCACTTTTCACTTTCATGCATTGGAGAAGGAAACGGCAACCCACTCCAGTGTTCTTGCCTGGAGAAATCCAGGGACAGAGGAGCCTGGTGGGCTGCCGTCTATGGGGTCGCACAGAGTTGGACACGACTGAAGCAACTTATCAGCAGCAGCATCAGTGAAAATGATCATTCAGTCAGCAGTGAGTGGGGATTTCAATAAGATTGCTCTCCTCTCTTTTTGGAGAGCACTAACTATCTTACTATTTAATGTCACTGTGTTTTCTTATCAACCAAAGTGAAAGTCAGTGATGAAAAAGCAATAAACCATTTCTCATCAGTGAGAAATGATTCCAGTACTCTTGCCTGGAAAATCCCATGGATGGAGGAGCCTGGAAGGCTGCAGTCCATGGGGTTGCTGGAGGTCGGACACGACTGAGAGACTTCACTTTCACTTTTCACTTTCATGCATTGGAGAAGGAAACGGCAACCCACTCCAGTGTTCTTGCCTGGAGAAATCCAGGGACAGAGGAGCCTGGTGGGCTGCCGTCTATGGGGTCGCACAGAGTTGGACACGACTGAAGCAACTTATCAGCAGCAGCATCAGTGAAAATGATCATTCAGTCAGCAGTGAGTGGGGATTTCAATAAGATTGCTCTCCTCTCTTTTTGGAGAGCACTACAATGTAAGCCGTGAATCACAGAGACAGACAAGATGATGCAGGTTTTTCAATAAATTGGAATTCTCCAGAGACTTGTATGTAATATTTGAATGTGTTGATTCATTTATTCGGTAAACTTTTATTAAATGCTAACCCCTTCCCCAGTTATAGGTGAAATTTTACTCTTTTAGCTTTCATTGCAGACTGTACTTTTATTGTAGTTCTTATAACAACTGGAATACAAGACAGTTCTTCCATCCACCCATCACACATCCCAACAGGACAGAGATGAGGGTCTTTTATCATTAAAATCCCTTCACCTAGTACAGCGCATTGTAGAACCAGAGAGGAAGAAATCAGATCTATTCCCAAATAAATATTACACGATGAGAAACTTAAAAAAATATGGTCAAAGGGGGCGAATTCTTATATGGCTCTATCATTTATAATTTCAGTTTCAGTTTGTAAATTCACATGTCTGCCAGAAAGAAAAAAAATTATCTCAACATTGTATGCCAACAAGATTGGCTGGGGGTTACAATGAGGATTAAAAAAGGCAGAAGAAAACTGATGACCTACTTGTGACGAATAAAATGTAATAGCGTGAGAATATACAACTTTTCCCTTTTCCCCAACTGGCTAAAGAGAATTCCTTTTTTTTTTTTCTTAATATCTTACCCATCTCCAATGACTGACAGTATTCTTCTAGGGCCAATAGTTTTCTTGACTTTGCAAGACAGGATCAGTGGGGAGAGGTAGAGAGATGTGGACTGCAGCCTGGGGCTGAGGAGGTTTTCTTCCATGCAGCAGAGGTCGGTAAGGGGAGTGAGTGAGAGGTAATGAAACAGTGAATGGGAGAATATAAAAGGATTTACTTAAAGGGATGGCCTTTGTGACAGCTTTACAGCTTCATGCAATAAGGGAAAGGATCTGAATTACTTTGATGCTATTTTGGTTGTTGAATTAAATTCTTTATAGTGTTGAATGACCACATTCATTGACCTCACTGCAGATGCTAGTACTGCCAGAAACCAAAGGGGATGCTATCTTGCTGTCTTTTTTTTTTTTTTTTTTAAGTTCCCTGAACAAGGATTGAACCCATGCCCTCAGCACTGAAAGCATGGAGTTCTAACCACTGGATCACCAGGGAATTCCCCTGTCTTGTCATCTTTATGTGTCATGCCAATACTCACAGTATACCTGAGCTAAGGCTTCATATGCCTCTGAGAATTCTGACATCTTTCACACCCCAGCCATCACCAAACCACTGGCTCATTTTTCAAGGGTGAAATACAATTTAATAAGGTTGAAGAAAACATTATGATGCTTTTCTTTACACTTACTCAAGGAAGGAAAAAAATAAACTCCCCAAAGAAATTCTATCCATTAAAGAGGAAGGAAGATAAGTTCTGGATGCCAAAGGAAAAGAAAATTAGCTGAGCTAGGCAGACAGACACTGCACCCACCTGCTCCACACAGGAAACGTGAAGTCAGCCAATTCAGCTGTTATAAAGAGGAAACTACTCCACAACAGCCTCTACACCATGCTGTAGAGAGCAGGAAACAGACAGGGCAACCCTGGGAGGGTTTCTGGGTCTGAAGGAGAACAGTCATAGTGGGGAGAGGCGAAGAGTTTCAATGCATCAGCATCACACCTTGTTAAGGACCAAATCTATCATCCAGTTACCAGGTCGTATCTATTTCCTCTCTTAGATCTGCATGCATCCATTTATGTAAAATGGTGCAATCTTACTCGATGTATATTAGGAATAATATTTTACACTGTAAGAAAGCAAGCCTGAGGGTAAGTAATTCAAATCCCCAAGCACTTAACAGAGAAGAGAAGGCGCTCTATCAGCAGACATGTTCCATCTATGAGACCGCATCTCAGATCAGCGGAGACCTGGCTGGTCTACCCGCATCAGCTTGGATGGTGTGAAAGTGCCTGAGGCCAGTATCTGCAGTGACTAAGTGCCCAGACTCTGGCTGGTGGGCTACAGCTTGAATGCAGCTCTGTGTTCACAGTAAAATCCTAGTCAAGACTAAGAAGTCCCCTCTGCATCTTCACTTCCTATCTGTAAATAATGACAACAGTACCTCCTATCTCATATGCTGTCGCAAGGATTATGTAATCTAACATATACTGAGTATTTAGAACATAGTTAGCACTGAAGAATGGCTAGGAATTTTTCTTTTTCCGACTAGATGGGATGGTTCACATTTACAATCATGCAAAATGTTAGTTTCATTAGATGCTAAACATTCTACAGCAACCAATGTCTAAAAACTAAATATGATAAAGATTAATGACCACAGAAGTTACCATAATAAAAAATGTGATTACATGATGAAATGGAGACCCATAAAAATGGAAGATTACCTCTGCTTATGTAATGGGGAATCCAATTCATTTTAGCAGTGAGTATATTGTGATTTTATAAGTTCATATTATACATTATTTTGGTTGAATTCTTTTTTACTTTAATATGCTTTGTGAAAGCACTTCCTCAAAATCAACAATCTGCAAATAAGTTTCATATAAGTAAATAGCTCAACTTTTTAATAAATAATACATCTGTATATAGCTGATCAAATTACTTTTTCTATTCTGCCAAAATATGATTATTTTCCCTCTACTGAATATTATAGCTTTGTCTGACAAGCATATTATCTCAGAAAACTTTGAAAAGTTGTATTTGATAATCAGGCTTCCTTTATGTTTTTTTTTTTTTTAAGAAAAATAATCTTTTCAATTTTCTACATCGTCTAGAAGTCCTCTTTGTCGTTAACATATACTATCAATTGAGTTTGTCAGTTTTGCATCTTAATGTCAAATAAAGCCATCCTGCATGTTAGAACTGATGTGAAATTTCAAAGACTAAGGGAGAGAAAAGAGAATGAATGAATGACAGCAAGAAAGAATCTGAAAACAATGACTGCAGTTTGGGATCTCTACTTTTGTTTTGTCCATCTTCATAGCTGACTCTGTCTTCTCTTTCCCATCATAGTGTATTGACAGGGTTGAGCTGATAAAATCATAGTGTGGCAAGAGAAATGCTTCACTATTTGCTTGCTTCAAGTGTCTGGCACCATTTCCATAGCATCAGTTTGTGATATGCCATATACATGTCCATTCTCAGGACCACTGATCTGAGCCGACTGCACAGAGCTTGGGTGCTTCCTGTAATGAACCCAGGGGTAGAACCACAGCTCATCCAGTGCCAGACTCACCAACACCTTCAAAAGTACTATCAGTCACTTTGGAGGTGTTTAAATATTGGGAATCCCTGATTAGAAAGAAAACAAAAAGTTTCGTTTGTTGTACATAAATGTAACCCATTTCTTAAAGCAAGCTGGAAATATACATTGATTTAAATAAATCTTTTGCTTCCAAATTATGTGCAGCCACTCAGACTTAATGAAATACTTATTCAAAAATCAACAAACTCACCCCCCGGAGTCTTTTGCCATAAACGCAAACATTTTATTTAGTGCACTTGATTCTCACCTATGGTGATCCCTCAGCCCTCTAACATTAGGGAAACTGATTTATTTCAATCAGGCAATTTAAATAGAATGTAACCTTGCCATCCAGGTAAAAGTGCTTGCCCTTGGCTATTACTTAGCCTGACCACAGGGCTTTCTGGAAACAGCAAAAGCTTTATAAGTGTCAGCTCATGGCTAAATCAATGTTTATGCATGATGTACCTCTGAATAGCAAACACTTGCTTGCCTGCAAGCTAAACAATGTTTTTATCTGTTTGCCTATTTCTGGTTCTCAACCACTGCATGGAGTGTTGCAAATCGCATTTAGTAACAATTATCTGCTGGTAGTTCATGAAAAGGAAAGTGGTGTGATTAATGAAAAGTGACACACACCGATTACTTTGTCATGCCAGTCTCCTTGGCGAGAGAGTGCGTCTGTTGAACCCAAGTCTGACCTCCTTTACCTTTAACAAGGTCAAGGGGATGCTAAGCTCCGGGAAGATTACTTCTTATGAATGCTCCAGAATGGCTTAACCAGGCAGCCTCCTCTAATGAACTGCAAGTAGCCAGTTAAATAGAATGCTGTTGCTTTCACATCAGTCGGAAAGGTGGAATTGAAAACAAGAGATGACATGTTTTCTACCGAAATGTGGAAAGTAGAAAAAAATCCGAACTTTGACACAGTGTTATTCCCTATTCAAAAAATAAAAATACACAGATTCAAAATCAATGTTTGTCCAGACTGATCTGGGCATTTGCTCACTGTTCTTTTCTGATTCACTTGGAACTGTGACTCTATCCCATTCTGCTGAGAGAAGTATCGATAGTTCTCCCCATTGTTCCTGTGTGGCCCTCCAGAGTGACAGGCTGACAAAATGACAGTGACTGCCACTGTTAAGGGAATCTTTTTAAAATGTATTTCTGTGACCCAAAATAGTTCTTTCTTTTTTTTTTTTTTAATAGCAAAGTAGTATAAATAGGTCACAAAGAATAAGGTAGAGGGAAAGATGATAATCTTTGACAAGATTAAATATTTCATCAAGAATTTCTATGCTTCTCAGGCACTCAGTTTCAGCTGGCAAATATACAAGAGCAAGTAGTAGCAACAGAATGAGACACAAAGCTGAATGGATTGTATTAACTAAGGAAAAAAAGAAAGAACAACTCCATTAACTTAAAAAAAAAAAGCCAAAGTCATGCGTAATGAGATCGCATAGAAAATATATATTTTTCCTCCTCTCATATCCTACCAAATTTAGCAGGCCAATTCTCTTTTTTTTTGCATCAGTAATATTTACAACTTCATTTAGAAGCATTGATTCTTTTTAACTTGATTAAAATGAAGAAATAAGTGTATGCCCAAGATGCAAAAAATGACACATCTTCTTATCACTAACTTCTATTAGGAAGGCTTTTTGCACAGGAAAAGAAAAAATTGACTCTGAAATAAAATAAAAATCAAAGTTAGAAATGCTGACATTCACTTCAAGGAGGCAATTTTCATGAGCATTTTATTTTCCCACACGCAATCTGCACAATCTAGCAACATTGTTCTCTGCGGTCAATGCCTACTTTATAGGAAATTCTCACTGATTCTGAATGTGAATGATGAAATAGTCACACTGGAGGGGTACTTTTAAACTTTGCAGGATAATTTCTTTTCTTTTTTGTTAGAGAAGTCTGCAGGAAGATTAAAACAAAGCAAAGCAAATGGACATACTTCATCAAGATAATATGTTCATTTGTCAATGATTTTTTCTTAAAAGACAAATCTCTCCTTTAGACAGCTCGATGGTTAATCCTGCTCTAAATTTCAGTGCAAGTTAGTTAAGCAGCCATTCATTAACTGTGGAGGTTAAACTAGTAGGTGCTAATTGTCTCATAAGGCACATCCAATTTGCTTTCTGCAATTGTTAGATTTCAAATGATTTCTATAAAGATTTGCTTTCTTTCAAAAGGAAACAAAAATTTGTCTGTGTGAGATAACGGCCAGGTATATCTCTAATTCCAAAGGAACTCAAAAGCCTCTTGATGAAAGTGAAAGAGGAGAGTGGAAAAGTTGACTTAAAGCTCAACATTCAGAAAACTAAGATCATGGCATCTGGTCCCATCACTTCATGGGAATTAGATGGGGAAACAGTGGAAACAGTGTCAGATTTCATTTTTTGGGCTCCAAAATCACTGTGGATGGTGACTGCAGCCATGAAATTAAAAGACACTTACTCCTTGGAAGGAAAGTTATGACCAACCTAGACAGCATATTCAAAAGCAGACATTACTTTGCCAACAAAGGTCCATCTAGTCAAGGCTATGGTTTTTCCAGTGGTCATGTATGGAATGAGAGTTGGACTGTGAAGAAGGCTGAGCGCCGAAGAATTAATGCTTTTGAACTGTGGTGTTGGAGAAGACTCTTGAGAGTCCCTTGGACTGCAAGGAGATCCAACCAGTCCATTCTGAAGGAGATCAGCCCTGGGATTTCTTTGGAAGGAATGATGCTAAAACTGAAACTCCAGTACTTTGGCCACCTCATGCGAAGAGTTGACTCATTGGAAAAGACTCTGATGCTGGGAGGGATTAGGGGCAAGAAGAGAAGGGGACGACCGAGGATGAGATGGCTGTCCATCACGGACTCGATGGACATGAGTTTGGGTGAACTGGAGTTGGTCATGGACAGGGATGCCTGGCATGCTGCAGTTCATGGGGTCGCAAAGAGTTGGACACGACCGAGCTGAACTGAAACCTTAAAATGAAAGTGTATAAATAAATATATTCAGAGACCCTGGCCTAAATACCCTTTGTAAAGAAAATTGTATTTTGCATCTATCTCAATTGTGAAAACCTCCTCAGCCAACGACCTTCCATACCTTGTATGATGATGACTTGTGCAGCTTATACTACAGGTGTGCTATTTTCTTACCCTGTTGCCTGCAGGCCTGAATCTTGATGGAAACTGAAGTGGACACACAAACTGAGCCCCTAAAATGACCATAAATGGACACGTGGTATTTTATTTCAATTCTACTTAAAGGCACATGTGTTTTTCCATCACTAAATCTGCAGCAAAATAGTTTCACCTAAACTTTTTCTAAACAAAACTAGTTCAATAAAAGTAAGCTTTATTTACATCCTTTAAACACATTAGTATCAGTATATTCTATTTAAGGAGGAACATCAAATAACAGATTTATATTCCTGAGGGCTTTTTTAAAAAAAGGTACAACTGTGCATGGAATGAAAATTGAAATATCTCTTTTCTTATGACAGATTGTTACAAAGTATAGATAACTTCTATAACTAGAGGGCACCTTGAAGATCATCTTGGTTATGCTGGAATGGAAACTGAGGTCCAAAGAAGTTAGAACTTGCCAAGATCTTACTGCTAGTCTTTGGCAGATTTGAGATCAAAATCTCAATCTTCTTGTTTCCATGACTGTGTTATATTTTCTCTCTATTCCACATTGCCTTTCATTGTGAAACCCTAAAACCCAAAATACAACTTTATTAAGATCATGGGATCACTGAATAAGATGGCTACTATTCTGAAGGGCAGTTCCAGATTTGTAACATGCGAGAGTAATTTTTTCCCCCTAAAATGATGCTTCTAAATGCAAGGCTTATGCATAGAAAAGCTCCTCAGTGTCAAAATAAATAACTCAAAATATATTTAAGTCCTGGAATAGACAATGGAGAAGAGCCGAGACCTCTGGAATCAGATGCCAAAAGTCTTTGGCTAGTTTTTGACCTTAAGTAGGACTTCCCGGGTGGTTCAGATGGTAAAGAATCTGCCTGCAATGTGGGAGACCCAGGTTCAATCCCTCAGTTGGAAAGATCCCCTGGAGAAAGCCTTGGGTGTCATATTTATGTCTTTGAGCCCTAGTGTCCTCATTTTCAAAGGAAGATATATTAAGTTCTATCTTCAGAGTATTTTTGTTGTTTTTCTTTTTTAAGATCAGGATGAGAGGTACCTGATGTGGTGCCTTACAGAGTAGCCATTCAATAGAGTTTATTTATTTTTTATTTTATTTTATTTTTTTTTAGTTTTCTGAATGTTGAGGTTTTTTTTTCAATCTTAGTCATATTTTATTTTTCTTTATAATTAATTTTTATTTTTTAGTTTGTTTTGCTTTATAATATTATATTCGTTTTGCTATACATTGACATGAATCAGCCACGAGTGTACATGAACTCCCAATCCCGACCCCCCCTCCCTCCTCCCGCCCCACACAATCTCTCTGGATTAACCCCCGTGCATCAGTCCCAAGCATCCTGCATCTTGCATTGAACCTAGACCAGCGATTTGTTTCACTTATGACATCATACATGTTACACTGCCCACTCTCCCAAATCATCCCACCCTCTCCCTCTCCCACAGAGTCCAAAAGCTATTCTATACATCTGTGTCTCTTTTGTTGTCTTGCGTACAGGTTTATCATTACCATCTTTCTAAATTCCATATATATGTATAAGTATACTGTACTGGTGTTTTTTTTTCTGGGTTATTTCACTCTGTATAATCGGCTCCAGCTTCATCCACCTCATTATAACTGAGATCCACCTCCCAGAATACTGGAAATAAAAGCAAAAATAAACAAATGGGATCTAATTAAAATTAAAAGCTTCTGCACAACAAAGGAAACTACAAGCAAGGTGAAAAGACAGCCTTTGGAATGGGAGAAAATAATAGCAAATGAAGCAACTGAAAAAGAATTAATCTCAAAAATATACAAGCAGTTAATGCAGCTCAACTCCAGAAAAATAAATGACCCAATCAAAAAATGGGCCAAAGAACTAAATAGACATTTCTCCAAAGAAGACATACGAATGGCTAACAAACACATGAAAAGATGCTCAACATCACTCATTATCAGAGAAATGCAAATCAAAACCACAATGAGGTACCATTTCACACCAGTCAGAATGGCTGCGATCCAAAAGTCAACAAGCAATAAATGCTGGAGAGGGTGTGGAGAAAAGGGAACCCTCTTACACTGTTGGTGGGAATGCAAATTAGTACAGACACTATGGAGAACAGCGTGGAGATTCCTTAAAAAATTGCAAATAGAACTGCCTTATGACCCAGCAATCCCATTGCTGAGCATACACACCGAGGAAACTGGAATTGAAAGAGACACATGTACCCCAATGTTCATCGCAGCACTGTTTATAATAGCCAGGACATGGAAGCAACCTAGATGTCCATCAGCAGATGAATGGATAAGAAAGCTGTGCTACATATACACAATGGAGTATTACTCAGCCATTAAAAAGAATACATTTGAATCAATAGAGTTTAGCTTCTTCCTCTTTGCCCTCAGAAGTTAATATTAAAGAGAAAATAACCTGCTGGAAAATCTGATTATTCTGCACAAATTGCTTAATTGTGTTTGAGAACATAAAGTGAGGTTGTGTTGTAATGTTACATCATAAAACAAGGAAGTGGAAAAAATGACTTCCGAGTGATGACTCTCATAACTTCAGAGAAAAAGACCTTAAACTTGGCTTCAGTTGGCTGGGAAAGACAGAGAAACCTCCGTCCTCTTTTGAGATGCTCTCTGGTCCCCATGATGGCAGGAAGAACTCTTGCCACAGTTTTTTCACTGCAGAACAAAAGACCAAGCCTACCCTGGGTCTAGAGTTTTATTTGAACATTCTTGAGCCTATGGTCCTGCTTTTGAAAATGCTCAGTAACAGAGATAGATAAAAATTAGGAATCAAGGGCTTCTCATCAGTGCTGGAGAAGAGGCAGGGAATGGCCACCAACATAGAAGATAGTTAATTCCAGAACATATGTGATGGAGAGAAAAATAAAAGATGAGCTCTGGCTTTTGACACTGACCTTGGTCTTCCCTTGTTTCAGGCACTGGCCCCTGTCCCCTGGTGTCCCAAAACTCTGGTCTGACCCATATCCTCTCCTCTGTGCCTTGATGGAGCCAGAGGGCTGATGTGCAAAGAGCCCTGAGTGCCAGCATTGAAAGTTCTGAGTTCAGTCTCTGCGCCTGCAACTCAGTAACTAGTGGTCACCCCAGCCAGTCGCTTAAGCTCTTGAACTTCTGCCTCTTCATCCATAGAATGAAACTCACATCTCGGTCTGGTTAACCACGTACTGAGTGTGTACAGTGCCACTTGCCAGGCCCTGAGCTAGGCAGTGAGAATCTAAGAATGCATTATCCTTGGCCCCTTACTGAAAAGTCTACATAACTAGACTGTCTTAGAAACACACAGGGACAAGTGAACACACTCTGAGTTCTGGTGAAATATAATGATGGATATGTAAATCTATGGTGTTATTAGAGATGAGTAAATGTTTCATGTTAGTATTATTATTGGAGAGATTAGAGGACATTCCTGATATATTTTTCCTGTGGGCAGCCTATTACTGTGGCCTTCGGGAGACAACCTCCCCTTTGTTTAAAACATTGTGCATAATGTCAGATAATAAAGGAAGTATTGATGGGGAGAAGTTGAGGGTTGCAGCAAGGCATTGGTGGAAAGATGAGTTGCCTTCTTTCTGTCGTGTGCTATAATCTAACAGTGACCCGCTTTATCATTGAGAGATTTCTATTATACATGCTATAAAACTCTGACTCTGTCAGCTAAAATGTCTCATTCTATTAGTTCCTAATGTACACTGATACCTGTAATGGAATTCTCCCAGTCTTATAACTCACCACGTGGCATTGTCGTGCAATGCCAAAATAATAGTCTTTGAAAATGCAAACACATGTCCAGCTTTAGGGAGCTCATTTTCTTTCAATTATTATTCTCAATAAAATGTTCAGAATGGTAAAAGAATATATTCAGACTTGCCTCTAAGTGCTGTTTGACCCCCCTCTCCCCATATTAAAAAAAAAAAAAAAAAGACATGTCTTATAGAAAGTGCTTAGCCTTTAAAAAGAACATGATCAGTGTGGCTGGCTGTTACCTGTCATAGACTGTCCTGTTGCTGGAGCAAGTTGGTAGTTGGCAGTGGCCAAGTCTCCGTTACACAGTAGATTAGCAGTCTTCAAAATAATTTTTTTTTTCATTTTTAATCTACAAAGTCACATACTCTGCTTAATGAAGCACTTTGTTAACATAAAAGGGTTTTTGCCCATTCTGCCTCAGAAGCTAGAAGTCTTTCAAACCTAAATAATTATCTCCTTGCTCAAGAGAAGCTAGGAACAAGCAAATTCATGGGGAGTTCTACCTTTAGAAATAGTATAGGTGTGGCAGTGGAAGAGAAAGAAAGTGAAACTGAATAATCTACCAAAATTTCAGGGTTTCATTATACTGCCTGCTCTTCTGTGAAGTCCCAAAATATTAGAAATGCTTTGTTTAAATATCCAGTAACTTTTGGGGGAGAATGGATACATGTATATATATGGCTGAACCCCTTTGCTGTCCACCTGAAGCTGTCACAACATTGTGAATCAGCTATACTTCAATATAAAATAAAAAGTTTAAAAAATCTATAGTAACTAATAAAATCACATTTGAATGCTACATTTAATTAATTTGGGGATTCCCTCAAACTCTACTTGTTTTGAAATTGAACTTCTAGAGCTTAAAAATGACAGCTACTAGAAGATTCTTTTTCTAATCCTTAGGGGGGAAAAATATCATTCACCTTTCTGCTTGTTTTTCCTCAAACTTAAAGTCAGGAGACCACTTCACTGTACCCTTCCTAGTGGCTACACATTTCATTATGCAGGATCAGAATGCATCAGGCCCCCTGGCCATGCCCACCATGCGTCTAAGGAATAGAGTGTCACTGGTAATTAACACACACAAGAAATAAAAATTATAGATGATGGATCTGATTAGAAACAAATAAATCTGACAGGTCACCTCTGAAGCCTTGTGTGAATTCTTTAAGACAAGTTATTGGGAAATGAACATTTTGGTTTTTAACCCAACAGATACAACATTGTAAATTTCCCATGGGATATTTAGAAAGACAAGTTCACTCTTAACTACAGTGTACCTGTTTAACAGACCACATTCAGTTAAAATAGCAGTAAAGGATGAATACTGCATGATGTCAAAGGTAAAAATGTGTTGCTTGGGGTGGAAAAATCTGGTGCATTTGATTGGCTACAAGTTGTCCAGGAAGCAACACTGCACAACTGAGGCTGGGGACAGGACGATCATACTCTATGCCTACACTTCCTGTCTTCCTCTCCCTTGGCCTTCAGGGAATCCCATGACAGCCCAGAGCTCTCCTCCACAGTGCCTCTTCTAGAATTAAACTCCTCCAGTAGCTGTCGTGACCTACTCTCCCCAAAGTCTAAGCAAAGGTAGCATCTGTCACCACAGCTGATCTCAGTGAGCTATTGGGAGGCTGGTATCTTCCTGTAGCCCACGGAGGGGTTGGTTAATATTATTAAGAAGAAAAAGATGAATTACTAATGGTAGAATTCCCATGTCAGTGAAGACCCTCTGAGGCCTCATACCATACCGTACATGCTTGACTCCTTCTTCTAACCACAGTCCTGACCTGCCTAGTTTCTTTGGTGTTACTATAATAGTGTGATATTAATATTTTTCATGGAAATTAATGTGTTAATGGACCCACATTACTCTGACTGTTGTAATACCAATCTAAATGCATGAATTATATGCCATGAGGTCAATAATGTAAAATCCTTATGTTCATAGCCTCCATCAGGAAGGGACTACGTGATGAACCTTTTGTTTTAAAGTAGGATGCATCTTATTACAACTTTGATCTGGCAGTTACCTTGAACGTTTGACTACAACCTAAAACCCTAAAAATGACACAGTGTGGTGTTTCACAGTGATTGCGAAGCCTCTGACACCTCATACATTAGCATCTTAGACTCACAAATGACAGGGTAGAAGACAACACAGTGAAAATTAATTGTGTATGCCCAACACTTATTCAACAGTGACTCTTTTGCAGAACACTTGAATATCTTTACTCAAGGAAAATTTGCCAAGTTGATTATAAATGTGATATCTTACCTCTTAATACATTTTACAATTTGCCCATAATGGTTCCAAGGGAACTTGTAAACCATAGTAAATCATAAAATTCATTTTGCTTTGCATCAATTCATTCATCCATGAGCCAACTAATCACCTCATTTCAAAATTCAATAAACCTAAATACCTGGATTTATGATGCTTTGTCAGAATTAACAGGGGAATATCAACAATGTGGAATTAGAAGTCAATTGCAACTTAAAGACAAGCACCTAGTTGAAAACAATTAAAAAGACTTGGCAGCAATAATTATATCCACGGTGTTAGCAAATAAAATAAATTAAAACTGATTTAATTTCTGCTCTGGGAGATGGTGGGGGGGCACAGACAAGTCTTAATTTAGTCAGTTAAAACACTGAAGTTGTTTGAAGCAAAACTTTAAAGTGTGAATTGGGCTTGCAGTATTAACAGTTCCTTAATTGCAAAGAAAATGCATACACAGGTATATTGGTTAGTCACATTGTTCAATGGTCATAATAGTTCTTAAGACTTATTTTCCTTTTGAGATTTTGATGATGAATACTTTATTATAGGATGTATTTGTATAAACATACTTCCTGAACCATTACTATATTTAGGATAAGAAAACAAAAGCAACATCTTCTAGAAAGTTAAAGTGCAATCCACGTACAGGGGTCCCTTTGCTAAAACTGCATTTTTACGCACACTTTCAACAGATGACATTCATCTTCTATATGAAACACTAGCTTCTGCTGTATAGATCTGTTAAGGAAATAAGTCTAAAATACTGGTAGGAAATGTATGGTCTTGTATGTGTATACACACACACACACAGAGCTCATATTCATTATTTTGAATTGGACAGAGAGGAAAAGTACAATTATTGATTTTCAGCTCAAAAATAAAATCTAGAGACATTGGTTAAGCAGCTGTTCATATTCATTATTTCTCAGTATATGTTTAAATTAATTTCTCTGCTAATAACAAAAATGAATGCCTTTGCATTTTATTTTTAATGTTGTCTTAATAAAATTTTCTTACAAGACAAAAATGATATAAAGAAGAAAAATAACTTGTATGAAGATGCACAGCACATTTAATAAGGACAAAGCAAGAGACAGTCATATATTTTTCTCAAAAGACGTAAAAAAGGTATCTGATTGTTAGTCACAAAAGGTCTATACGGTTCTGTTGCCCCTTTAATTAAATTCTTAGAAGTAATCAGATGCAAAATGACAAATGGCAAGAAAAGAACATACCACTGCTGAATAATTTTATCATTTATACCTATAACTGTCAATCCACGAAGGGCTATTTTTTATATGTCACCTAAATCATAAGAGCTGGTACCTTTTTCAGTGATTCATGTTCACCCTGCTCTATGATTTACTGCTAAATTATTTCCCTTCTCTTTCAGGAAAATTTTTTTATCTCCTTTCTGTGATTAATCTCTCTGGTTTGAATGAGCAAAGCTTTTTAGATGAGTGAGTGTCACAATTTCGTTGAGTATAAATTTTTTCAGCATGATTTTTTATACATATTTTTTAAAATGTACTCAGAAAAGACATTATTTATTTAAAGACTTATATTTCCATTAAAAAAAAAAAGGAAAAAAAAACCCTTGCCTATCTCAGCCATATGTTCCAGACTTTTCTGCCAGAAACAAATGGCCTTTGCTTTGACAAGACACGGTGACAATGTTTGGGCTTCCCTGATGGCTCAGCTGATAAAGGATCCACCTACAATGTGGGAGAGCTGGGTTGGGAAGATCCCCTGGAGAAGGGAACAGTTACCGTGCTCCAGTATTTTGGCCTGGAGAATTCCATGAACTGTGTAGTTCATGGGGTCAACAGTTGTTGGCACTGATACCACACACTCACAGAGCTTTTTCAGGAAGTATGTGGGCCCTGGTTGGAGTGATTTAAGACCATAGAACATCTTCATATCTACTTTCCATGTATGTGTGTATGTATACACACATGAACTTTTTGCTGGTTTTTAATTGTTGACAGGCCTACCCTCTCTGTGAATCATATATTAGTCCTTTTGTCAGGCAAGTATATTCTCTTCCGTTCTGTCTCATCTCAACAAAATTTGAAGCAATGGACGTTAGAGCCCTTGGTGTCATAGCTCTTAGACCATGTTATAGCTCTCGGGTCTTGGACAGACCGTGTTATAGCTCTTAGACAGATCAGTGTTACAGCTCAATTTTATTTAGAAAATAGCAGGAAAATACATCCTTGAGGTGTGGGGGCATGCTGACCCAACGAGGCAAAGAGAAGAGAGGAGAGCCCCAGCCCTCTGGCTCCTCTTTTTTTATGTTTTTTTTTCCTTCCCTCTTGGGCTGCCCTATGTAAACTGGGTTAGCCAGGAGTGCTGTTTTTTCTACCTGAGGTCCTTCCTCCGGTCCCCGGACCTTTCTTTGACCTTCCTTTGTTCTATTTTCTCAGGCTTTTCTCTTCCTTGTCTTTTAGCCACCGCCATTTTGGACTCCTGTTTCCTATTCTAACTACCTAACACTTTGAACAGATTTTTAAAACTGCCTTAATGAGCTCCATCAACTTGACTCTGGCACCATATTGGATGCTGGGAATCACATCCTATTTCAGACAGACACATCCAATATGCACACAGCAATCTTTGTGAAACTGCCCCCGCCCCACCCACCTTCCACATACATGCTTTCTCCCTTCATTTGTGATAAATTTTACCTCAACCCTTCACAAGTATATACCTAATCTTACATTTACTAAGTAGGTAGTCAGCCTGCCTTCATGCTACAGTGGAAATTATACCTCATCTACCTCAAGAAAATCACATTTTTACCAACTTTTTTTTTTCTGTTTGTTTAGCCTACTAAACCTTTACCCTAAAAGCTGGTTAAAGATTCCTGTGTGACTTGATTATTCACCTTCTCTTCTTTTGCCCTGTCTCTAGTGAAAGGCTGGAAGAGGGATGACCTCAAGGAGCTCAATTCTTAAATACAGTAGAGGAAGACCATGCCTTAGTTTTGCCAAAATCTGGACTATCCACCATTGAGTCATCTGAATTTGACCAGTGTCTACCCATAACTCCTGGTCCTACTTCATCATAAATGTTTTCAAGAGAACACTGGCCATAGGGAACCCTGGAGAGGCACTGAGCATGGGCTCAATGGGTTCCTCTGGTGGATCAGTAGTAAAGAATCTGCCTGCCAACGGACATGCAGAAACTCAAATCCTATCCCTGGGTCAGGAAGATCCCTTGGAGAAGGAAATGGCAACCCACTGCAGTATTCTGTGGATGGAGGAGCCTGGCAGACTATAGTCTATGGGGTTGCAAAGAGTCACACACGTGACTAAACAACAGCAAATGGACTCAGTAAATATTAATTCTTTTTCATTTCTCTTCTTGTGCATTTAACATGAAGACCTAGTCAGGGAAATAATTTTCCCACATGTGATTGATTTCTCCAAGTTGGATAAAATTCTAGTTGGGACTCAAACTTCTTCCATTTTTCAATCAATCTGTGCAACCATCAATAAAAAAAATAATCAAATTTAATTAGGAAAAATCAAGGACTGTCAGATATTAGATTTTTGAAAAAAGAGCTATGTGCTCTAATTTTCAGAGACATTTGCTCTGTCTAAAATAGCAGCATGTCATCCTGAGATTCTCTATGAAGAATTATTGGAAAGTGGAATTCTAAACACAGGCACTGGACACCCAGGCAGAGAATAATACACGTGGGCAGCACAATGCCTGAATAGTTCATGTGTGCACTCATTCATTCATTCATTCATTCCCGCTTCAACCAGACCTCCTGTTCTAGGCACTGGGCTATTATTATACATGAGGATTTAAAGATAAAGTTTGTGTGTGCCAAGCAGATGGGAAGAGAAGGCAGCAAAGTGAATGGGGAAGAGATAGTTTGATATGTCTTCATTTTGAGGCAAAGACTATGGGTAACCAGAGTGAAGTCAGTCCCGTGAAAGGGAGAAAGAATTAGAAACGGAAATGATAACGGGTGTGTTTCAGCAACTCTGTTGTCTTCTGTCATCTTGCTCACTAGTTGAAGACACACACTTTAACCCTTTGTGTTTTCTTCTGTCTGTGCTACACTTATCCACAGATATTTACACCTGCTCTGTCACAGGCCCCCTTTTTAAGAAAAGAAAAAAAATGTTTCCTATTGTCCATTTTACAACAGGAAACATTGAAGTCAGATGCTCAGTGGACCACAGTGGCATTTATGGGTCAAGATGCACATTCAAATGCAAGTTGATTTTCACAGTAGGGGACATGAGATACAATGACACCTATTGACAAAACCCTAAGGGCCAAGTCTGAATAAGAAAAAAAAAAAATTTAACAACAGCCTATAGTTCATGGATTGTTTCTATCTAGAGAAAAACTTAGTTTTGTTGCATCTGAAGATTTTTCATTCTCCTCCAGGTAATTATAATCTATGTAGAAACACACACACACATTTCCTTTGTGAAATAAGTAGAACTGAGATGGAAATTTTAAGAAAGGTTTAGAGTGAGTTAGTGAAAAAACTTTGTGAGCAGGTTTACAGTTATGTTTGACTTTGGGTTAATGAGCATGTTTACTCTGGTTATAATAGGATGACAATTTTGCAAGATTCTCATGAGGTGATTACAATAGCCCCTCCATGCTAGTGAATTGATTTGCCAAGAATTTAGGGAGTGCATTCACAGTTTCTGAAGAACAGAGTATGCATAGAGGACAATAGTACTGTTGGGTTTTCTGGGTGGGTGTTAATCTATGTAAATCATTTACCACAGCCCTGTTTACAACAGCACAGAATAAGCATTCAGTAGCTGCTTGCTAGTTTCATTAATTATAGAATATGTTCAATGTTGCTGTCACAGATCGAAAGACTTTATTATTCACAATATTACAGAAGTGTTTATTTAAATGGAATATGCTGGGCCTGCACTTAGGTGGGTTTTGTGCTATGCTGTTCTGTGCTCAGTTGTATCTCACTCTCTGCAACCCCATAGGAGAGCAGGCTCCTCTGTCCATGGGATTTTTTAGGCAAAAATACTGGAGTGGGTTGCCATTTCCTACTCCAAGGGATCTTTCTGACCAAGGGATCGAACCCTCATCTTCTGCATTGGCAGGCAGATTTTTTTTTTTTTTTTTTTTTACCAGTGAGCCACCTAGGAAGCCCTAGGGACGTCTTGTTAGTCACTCAGCCATGTCTGACTCTTTGTGACCCCAAGGACTGTAGCCTGCCAGGCTCCTCTGTCCAGGGAATTCTGTAGGCAAGAATACTGGAGTGGGTGGCTATTTCCTCTTCCAGAGAATCTTCCTCACCCAGAGACCAAATCCATGTCTCCTGCATTGCAGGCCTTTAACTGAGCCACTGGGAAGCCCTAGGGGCATCTTGGAGGAGCTTAACTGGAAGAACTTTCTGTGGAAGAGCCTCAGCTGACGATGTCAGTCCTAACTCAGGAATTAGAGTAGAAGAAAGCCCTACCTCAGTCCTACAAAGGTGATGGCTTCATTGAACTTTCTGACAGAAAATCACTGAGGGTGGGTTGTACCAGCTCTGCTCAGAGCAAGACATATATCCCAGACTTTGTCCATAGTCGACATGGTCTCTAAGAACAAGTGGCCAAAAAAAGCACTAATGTCCAGAGATTAGTGCTTTCTCATGCCATGGACAAACAGATGAAAATGAGCCTTCGGAGGCAATCTGCAATTGTTTATTGAAAAATGTTTTGGGAGATGATAGATAAGCCAGTTTTTGGTAAGAATATGCAGCTGTGAAGGGGAGAACAAAGGAAAACAACTACTTTTAGTTTCTAAAAAAGTTTGTACTATGTTCACGACAAAGCTAATTTTGCTGAAATGGAAATCACTATATACCCCATGGATTAGTCATTAGAGTGTGGGATTAAATAGTTTCATTACAATGCAAAAAAAAACAAAAAAGGGGCAAAACCACTAAATAATAGTCATTTTCAGTAACAGCTGGCCTAATGTCTTTCCACTAACATGTAATGGTCAGCCTTATTTAAATTGGTATTCTTCTTCCATTATATGGCTATTAAATGGTTTAATAAAATTTTATTTTGCAGGTCTATAAAATCACTAATTTGGTGTGGCAGGGCATATTTCTAAAACTCATTTCACATTGAAACTCTATGCTTCTCTCTTTTAATAAGACAATCCAGAGTGGCAGCATATAAGTGGGTAGATAGTAAAGCAGAGATTCACTTTTTAATAGAAAACAATTATTCATTTAATAATGAACAGGGTAAAAAGAAAAAGTTTAAGAGAGAGGAAGGAAAAAGAAATCTCTAGCTGTTCGAAATGCAAAAGCATTTTCAGAAAAGTATAGCCTATACTGGATCAAAGAAAATAGAAACCAACATCTGAAGTCTATCTTTTCTTAAAAATTTAAAACAATGATAGCCATTTTTCAAATGAAAAGAAGTCTTAAATGAGTCCTATAAAAATAACACATGAATTAAATGAACACAATTATTTAAATGTAGATGCATCGATTTTGCCAATCATCTTTTTTTCTCTCTTTATGTATATATCAAATCCCCTGTGAAATTGTACATTAAAAAAAATATTTATTGGTCTGTGTTGGGTCTTCGCTGCAGCACAAGAGGTCCTTCTGGGGTCATATGGATTCTCTAGTTGGGGCACTCTGGTTTGCTGCTCTGCAGCCAGTGGGTTCTTAGTTCCCTGATCAGGGAACCCAAGTCCCCTGCCTTGCAAGGCAGATTCTTAACTACTGGACCACTAGAGAAGTCCCCAAATTGTACATTTTTAAGACAAGGAGCCATGTCTTATCTGTGAATTTCCACAGATCTAGTAGAGAGCTTTTTATATAGCTGTGCTCAGTACATATTTACTGAAGAGGAAGGCCATGGGAGAATTTTTTTCTTTACGTGAAAAAACAGACAGCTTGAAATTAAAAATTTCTTCCCGAGTAAAAGCAATTTTAGTTTTTCTCACGGAGGGAACAGAAGAAGATATCTGATTCAAAAACAGGTAAGTCATACTGCTTAAACACAAACTAAAAAGATTTCTAAAAGTATCTTTCTGAAATGAGGAATTATCTCAAGAAAAAGTTTCGGCTAAGAAGTTGAGAAGGATCCTACAAGATTTAATGGAAAAATCTTGTTCCCTCTTATTTATGCTGTCAGGAGGGTGGGAAACGCGAGTCTGTCTCTGAATCATTTACTATCTGCAGCTGCTGACTCTAATCTGGAGCTGGTACAGTAGCTGTTTATTGTGCTTCGCCTACAGAGATGAGTAAAACTAGTTTGCCACAACTCAGCAAAGGGCATGGTGACTCAGAGAAATATGCATAGTGATTCAACCGGGTTGATTTTCATTTGTCAGCCTGCATTTTGTTACCCATACAAAAACACCTTCTATCACTAAAATGCCAGAACAATATAGACAAGTAATGCTAACACCCTAAGAATGGTATTTTCAAAGTTACAGTGAAATTGTTTCCTAGTAACAGCCACGTGTGGATGAGAAAATGTGTGCTGGACTCTACTGAGTGACATCGACCATTTCTGAAAAGCATCTACACATTTTAGGAAACAATTCGACTTCTTAACTGCATGCTGCCTTCCTGGCAAGAGAGGTCATGGGATCACATTTACAATGTCAGAAACCCATTCCTGAGCTGGATGGGGGCAGGGTGGGAGTTCATCCTTTGCATTATTCAAAACTGTTTGGTCTTTAAATATTATTTCATCTGGATTAGTCTTCTATTTGGGGAGATAAACTTCTCACATGAGGCTTGACATGACTGTGAATGTGAAAACTCCTCACCTCCTGATGGAAGCTATCTCTTCTAAAATACGTCTGAGAAAAAAATTGTTTAAATGATGATTTGTCTGGAATAATTGGAAATGGATTTATTCAAACATTAAAAAATGCAATGAGGTTACTGAAATAATACCAATAGTTGTTTGTAATTTATAGTAATACTGACAACATTCAATGGCATCTCACTAAATGAGAGGGTATACTGTGTCTTGTGGACATGACTTCTAGTAGTGAATATCTGAAATCTTAAGTGTCACTTAAGATTTTGCCTCTAGAAATGTAAAATTAATGAGATATAGTTGTGTAATGTTGGAAAGCCTTTTCTCGTGGCTCAGTGGTAAAGAATCTGTCTGCTAAAGCAGGAGATGTGGGAGACCTGGGTTCAACCCCTGGGTCAGGAAGATCCCCTGGAGAAGGGAATGGCACCCCACTCCAGTATTCCTGCCTGGAGCATTCCATGGACAGAGGAGCCTGGTGGGCTACAGTCCATGGGGTCACAAGGAGTCAGACATGACCTAGTGATGGAACAAAAACAATGGCAGACATAGCTGACCAAGCTATCCTATTTAACTTGGTGAAGATCTTCACCAGAAGAGGAACAACGAATTCTACCAAACATAGAAAACTGGAAGAAATAGTTTTCGTCACAATCCATACACTTAATTGTCTCCTGGGATCTTTTTGATGACTATAAGTAGAAAAATATGCATTTATTTATATCCTTAATTTCCAAAAAGGGAACGGGTATTACACACACCACTTTTCTCGGTCTTAACCTTAAGACATCTCTGAAATCGTATCTTAACAGAGTATTGTCTCCACGTTACAGTGGGATTAGGACACAGTCCAGCTCTTACGCACACTCTGTATGTTAGTGCCTTAGGGATTGCCTAAGAAATCTAATGTGTGTGCTGACACTGTCACATTCATTTCCTTTAAAAACAGGTTCCTTACATTGTCACAGAAATGTATTCATGTAAATGAATCAGATGTGAAAACAGATTAAAAGTCACAGGACTTTTAGACACAGGACTTTTAGTCACAGGACATTTGTAAGGATGAGGGGTGGGAGAGAAGGTAGACAGCAAGAAAGAAGAGGTTTCTCTAGCTCAGTTTGGCAAAACCAATACAGTATTGTAAAGTAAAAAAAAAATATAAATAAAATAAAAAAATAAATAACAACTAAAAAATAAAATAAAGAAGTTGTGTTTTGTTTGTACTTCTGAATATAATATGAATAAACACAAGACATTTTTTAAAAGACAAAAAAAAAAAAAAGAAAAATGGGCTTTTACACTGAACTCCTTACCCTATACAACGTTTGGGAAAGAGCTTGGGCTCTGGTTCCTGGCCTGACTTCAACCTCTGCCACTCCTTCCTCCCCTCTGATGAGCACTCTTGCATAGGAATTGGGGTGAGGGGTGAGATGAATGGAATATAGGACAGACACAAACAAAAACCTAGAAGTATAAATCTATGCAGATTCTTCCAGGAACACCAAGCAAAGCAGTCTAGACTTTGAAGTCAGAAAATGCCTGGAGTTTTCTCAGCTTCCTTCTCCTTGCTATAATAACATTCACTAAATGTTTCACTGTGCTAGGTATATGCATGCTCATTTTATAATGGGTTTAACCTCTTTGGTTTTCACAAAAACCTCTTGAAGACAGCATTTGTGTCAACTGCAGCTTCAACTTAAACAGGAGAGAAGAACCAGTCTGGGTGTGTGTGCTCAGACTGCAAAGACGGCGGAGCACTCACCTCAGTCAGGACCCCACGTCACACTACCAGTCACAGCCAGCACGGAGTCTGTCCCCACACACACTCTGGCTCCATGTTGCTGCCCCGGCTTGGGGTCCTACCTGCATCACCTTCCTTGACCACTGCCTCAGACGCCTCTCTGAATACTTGGACTAACCTCAGCTCATCTTTGGTCAGTGGTTTCAGCTGCTGCCTGTTTTCTAGGGCAAAGGCTTTCCATGAGCGGCTTGAAGATTGCCAGTATGAGCATCACCTGGGCACTGGTATAAACTTAAATTCTTGGGCCAAACCCCAGACCTACAGAAGAATAAGAAAATTCGGGAGTGGATGCAGCAATCTGCATTTTAGAAAGCCTTCCAGGTGATTCTGATGGAGGCTGAGGTTTGAGAGCCACAGAGCCACTGGCTTAGAGTGAAATGGAAGAGCTTAAGTAAGACAGCTGAGACTCATTATAATCAAGGAGTCCTTTGGAATGGAAGTTAGAAGTGCTTGATTTAGAACTCTGCTCCATCAATGGCTCTGATCCTGACAAATCACACCTGACTTTCAGTTTTCTTATCTGTAAAATGGGAATGAGTTATTTCATAGATTTTATGGGAACATTTGGAGAAGGCAATGGCAACCCACTCCAGTGCTCTCGCCTGGAGAATCCCATGGACAGAGGAGCCTCATACGCTACAGTCCATGGGGTCGCACAGAGTCGGACACGACTGACGTGAGTTAGCAGCAGCAACAGCAGCAGCAGCAGCATGGTAACATTAATAAGGCACATCCCTGTGCCAGCCATATAAATATGTACACACAGTCAGTGCTTAATATATATTAGGGATTATTAGGGTTATTAATTCTCTAACCTTATTTCCTGTCACATCCAACTTTAAATTTATGCTAAAGAAATCCAAATTCCCTATATTGCCTCTAACAAACTACATACTACCCTTTCTATCTCTGAGCTGCTACTTCTTTATCTGGCATGTTCGCCCTTCTTTCACCAACTTTGCCTCTGCCACTAGAAAATGTTCTATTTGTCATTCCACATCAGGCCGAGAAATAAGCTCTTCTATGGAAACTTCCAGACCCTCTCTTTCTCTATATAGATTTAATCATTACTTCCTTCTTTGTGCCACTCTCCAGTTCTTTTATTGTTATCCTCCTAATATTATAATTTATTCGTTCCATATCTACATCCTACTGTGACAGAGAGCTGTTTCTGGGCTGTGTCTCTTTTTCTCACCCATCTCTGTCCCATCTCACCCAACCTAGTAGATATTTGGTAAATTTTTTTAAAGTTGATTGCATTTGCCAAGACCTTGATAATGGTTGCGCTTCCCTGGTGGCTCAGATGGTAAAGAATCTGACTGCCACGCAGGATAGTTTACAGGTGGATGGGAACATGTTTGCAGTTTTTTTCTGAATTGTACTCTCCACACATCATGTCCTATGCTAGCTCTAGTTTCCAGGGAGTCCCACCTAAGACAACCTTGTTTTCCTGGCTGAGAAGTTGAGACTCAGGAAAGTGCCGCCAGGGGCTGCATGAGAAGTGGAGAGGAATCCTGGATACAAGGGGGAAAGGATCTCAGCCCGGATTGGACAGGCTCTGTGCAGCCCCATCTGACCCTGTGGCCTTGGGAGGGCCACCTAAGCCCTATCAACCACACTTAATCCAACTGCAAAAAGAGATGAAAGAAAGTGAGAGCTGCTCGGTCATGTCTGACTCTTTGCAACCTCATGGATTATAGCCTACCAGGCTCCTCTGTCCATGGGATTCTCCAGGCAAATCTTCCGGAGTGGCCATTTTCTTCTCCAGAGGATTTTCCCAACCCAGGGATTAAACCCACATCTCCTGCAGTACAGACTCTTCACCAACTGAGCCACTGGGGAAGTCCTGCACAAAAAGGGAATAAATAACTGTATCTACTAGTCTACCTAAAGAGTAGCTGCTGCTGCTGCTAAGTCGCTTCAGTCGTGTCCAACTCTGTGTGACCCCATAGCCCATGAGGTCAAATAAAATAACAATGGCAAAGACATAACAATATACAAAGCCTTAAAATATAAGAGACCTATTCTATTCTCTAAGAGGCCTATTCTATTCTCTAATCTTGTTAAATTTATTTTTAATTGGGGTATAATTGCTTTACAATGTTGTGTTAGTTTCTGCTATATAACAATATGAATCAGTTTTACATATACATACGTACCCTCCCTCCTAAACCTCCTCCCCTAACCACCACCTCCATCCTGCCCCTTTAGGTCATCACCCAGCACTGAGGTAAGCTCCCTGTGCTATACAGACGCTTGCCACTAGCAATCTGCCTTACACATGGTAGTGTATATATGTCAGTGATACTCTCTCAATTTATCCCAACCTCTCTTTCCCCTGCTATGTCCACAAATCCGTTAAATGATCAGTTGTTTCAGTCGAGTCTGACTCTTTGCAACTGCCATGCTCCTCTGTCCATGGGATTCTCCAGGCAAGAATACTGGAGTGGGTGGCCGTGCCCTCCTCCAGGGGATCTTCCTGACCCAGGGATGGAACCTACATCTCTTACGTCTCCTGAATTGGTAAGTGGGTTCTGTACCACTGGCACCACCTGGGAAGCTGCAGAAGTCCATTCTCCACGTCTAATAAGAAACTTTGTTAGCCAAGCTTTCCTTCCATGTTCTAGTCTGGGAATCTCTGTAAGTCACCTTTGAGACCCCAGGACCCTCCCGTGCCTTCCCAGCTGGAAGTTGCCGGAAGCAGAGCACTGCTGGCCCCTGACCACCTCGGCCCCAGTTCAGCAAGTCCTTGCTGTTGACCCAGCTTAGCTCAGGGTTTCATCACGTTTCTCAGACTCTGTGCTCATTTTGTCTCTTCCCCACACTCCAAGCAAGTGCTGTGCAGTTTTTTTCTTATTAATTTCATTCTATTTATTTCTCACCACTCTTTCATCTACCAAGGTCATTTAAATGTCAAATTGTATTACACGTGGCTCAACTCAACCTTAAGTAGGAGTGTATTCACATATGTTTATTTTTTTTTCCTCTCACCTTGGCCATGTTGTGTTGGGTCAGACCCCAAAGCAAGTTCAATTGCTTGATTTTAAATAACAGAGGTCATGTCCAAGGTTCACGTGCAACGTCAGTGTCTGCATGTAAAGAGGTCATTGGATCAACTGTTTTAACAATCAACCAGTCAATCTGATGAAACAACTGCTTTTTCTCATTTTTCACTGAATTGACTGGTAAGCCGCCCACAGTGCAAACTTAAAGGGAAAAACAAAGGGAAAATGTCTTGGAGAAAAACCCTGCTGTCACTGAACAGAAAAGCTCCACAAAAAGGGAAATTCAAAGGAAAGGCTCTAGCTGGTTTAATGAGGTTTCTAGCTCGATGATATAAACAGCCTCTGTGACTGTGACCGGATACACACAAGGACTTTTTGTTGGGCTATTTATTGAATTCTCTTTTTGTTAATTGTCACTTCAGGTTTGAATTCTATTATGTTCCATGTTAAGACTTTCAGTACTTGTCATATTTACATGGTTCATCATTCACATTTACTCAGTTTCAAGACCCTGCAATATTATTACAATATATTGTTCTTAAATTCAGCTAAAATGATGGCTGATCCTTTATGAACAATATGTGTAAACGGCATCAAGATTTCACTTCAGATAAGATTATCTGAGAGAATACAATGCATTAGAGTCTCCTTTTGAGTCATATCTCACTTATGCAAATAATTTTGGAATCATGGATTAATATAGGATAGTGTCTCACCACCTGATTGCCATATTTTAAATGAATTCTTTAAGACATTTACAAATATTTAGAAAATTTACCTGCTTTCCATTGTGGCTTATCTCCACTGGAAAAATAGCTATGTCTGCCTAAAACAAACCTGTGCATTTCTGTTTCTTTCTCACTGAAATGGAAAGTATTTACTTGATGTATCGTTATGAGTTAGTAATTCCTTGAATCATTATCATTCTAAAGTTGAAATAATATTTTTTGGGAAAGTGAAGAAAACTTCTAGACTAGAGAGAGTAAGCATTGGCTAACTGTACTGTAAAGTTACTTATACAGAAAGGATATTGCATCTAGGCAATAAAGAAAAATACCTTCTAGTTGTGGGTAGTGAAAACAGTACTCATACAATAATGGCCAACTGGAACCCTAAGGCTTTTCAGAATTGAGCAATTTTAGTGATAAATGCCTTTAGGAAAAGGGGGAAAAGTCTCTGCTGGTCCTTGCACCTAACTCTGACCACTGAAGTGGTTTTTTCAGAGAGAAGAAAATATCGAGGTCCGGTTAAATGTTAGTGATTTTCATTTTTTTTAAACTGAAATGCAATAATCTGTTCATTTATTTCCAATTGGGGCACTTCTCAATCTTGGCAAATTATGGGATTTGACTTGCAAAGTATTTGTCACATGCATTTATCTCTCTTCCCAACTCTGTTCTGTCTGGCTTGCAGATTTTGCACATGGACTATTTCCATTCCCAGGAATATGCTTACTTGGGCATAGTCTATGCTAGTTCTCCTATAAGCAAAAATAATGTATTAATATACTTATAATAAGATCCACTGGTGTAGGGAGTGGCTACCCACTCCAGTATTCTTATCTGGAGAGTTCCATGGACAGAGAAGCCTGGCAGGCTACAGTCTATGGGGTCACAAAGAGTTGAACATGATTGAATGACTAATGCACACAAGTGCACACTCACATAGACACACACACAATAACATTCAGTATATCTCCTCCATACAATGTCCCATGATAAACAAACAAAAAATAACCCAAATATAATAGCCAGATTATCTTCTAGTTCCCATTTTAGCTTTTAAGATGCCACAATTTCCGTAGACTTTGTACATTAGCTTCAGTATTTCTCTGCATGGACAACTGACATAACTGTTTGAATAATTAATGTAGAAATCTCCTTTTGGAAAATATAAAGTCAATGAAAAATTTTGAATGTTGGGATTAAGGATGCATCTATGATACTTAAAAATTTAGACTGACTTGAGTAATAGCAGTAACATATCTCTCTAGCATTTTACAGTTTACAGAGCATCTTGGTTCCTCATGACAATACAGCATTTTGTAGTAAGAAAAAGCTAGAATAACATGATATTTTTCAAATCAAGAGTGACTCTATTTTTATGACTCTGTGACTGGTTATTTGAATCCTAAAGTAGAACAGATTGAAGCTCTCAAAGATAAACACAAGACAGAAAACCAATGTGACAGACAAAAAACACACAAGCAAACAACATACAGCAACTCTATAGGGCTTTAGTGGCAAGGACACTTGATTCTACAGCATTGTTATCATCATTTCAAAAGCTCTGTCATTGTTCTTTATAAAAAATAGTCTCATCAAAATAACCTTATGAGTTGTCAACGGATAGCTTTAGGTCAAATTCACAAACTTGAATAGTAATTAATAATTTATGTGCCATACGAATTACTTTTAATGCTCCTTCAAAAAAAAAAAGTCACCACAAGCTTTTGAATACTTGAGACCACATCATGCATTTTATTTTGGAAAATGCTATCATGAGCAAACCGTCAAATATCACAGGTCTCTGGTAGCTAAGGGCTGTGACCAACTTGGGTCTAACATGTAGGTCTGGCAAGCACATCCTTAATCAAATTTCCTCTGTCTATTCACTATAGTCTGACTGCTTTTTCCTTATATATTTACAGAAACCAATTAAATTTCAGTTTAAAAACCGTGACACATTTATAGTGATTAAAAGTATCATTTTTAGAAAGGAGTTAAATATTTGATATTTTTGGGGGATGCTTTTTATAAAAACATAGCAGAAAATACCATAGGGGTTATTGTATTGAAAATATGTATTATTTATAGCCTACATACTTTAGAGAGTGCGTGAATGCATGTGTATGGCAAAGTAGTTGGTTTACAGATCTTAGAGTTCAGATATAATTCTGGAGGATATTAGCTGAGAAATAAGATTTTAAGAGAACACAGGTTTAATCTCACAGATATAAAACATGTTTAAATCTATGATAGAGTGTAGCAGTAAGCTGTAGGTTGGGGCAGTAGGGAGTGCCTCCTGGAACTTTTTTTATAAAGATAGGTGTTTACCACAATGAGATACAATTTTGGAAAGGAAAGGAAATTGATTAGACACAATCATGATATATGTGAGCAATTTGCCAGGTAAAACTTTGTCTTCTGAGTCAAGCCAGCTGGGAGATTCAGACAATGATTTGTGTATCAAGTCTCTTCCCGCCTGAACCCTACCTTGAACCAATTCCATAAATAATGCAGAAGTGAATGTTTAAATTATTAGACAACCTCCCACTTTATTTTCAGCATAGAGACTTAGTCTTATGTATTATTTATATTACTATAATATATACACTGTTTGGTATAATTCAGTCCTAATAATATACTTGATCAAATGTTTTAATTTGTCACACTCAATGAAGTTATACCAGTATTAAAGTGAATTAAATCAGTATCTTATACCTATTTCTTCAGGAGGAAGGTGAGTTGTTTTCAGAATGATTTAGTCTAGATAAATGTAGCTTGGAAAACTATCAGTTTAATTGAATCTCCATCCAGCACACAGTGAATCAAATCATGAAAATATTTCAAGTGCTGTAAAACATACATTATGCTCTTTTGAATTCATCTTATCTTGAAAACTTGCTTGTTTTAAGGAACTTTATGTAAAAGTAAACATAAATTTTGTTTCAAACTGATTGTGTTAAGAGAAAGATCTATAATTTACTACTGAGAAGTATTCAGATACAAAGGAGACTATTTATATTATCATTGGATTGCTTTTATCTACAGCTGTTATTGGTAGACAATATTCTTCAAAAATTGGGCTTATTTTTTTAAATTTAAAATCTTCCTGGGAAGCTTTCCATTCAAACATCATACCAGAGGTGATGTAGATACAGACATAGGTATTAGAAAGAAAAATTAAGCAGATAGATTCTTTAGTATGTATATAATAGTTTAACAAAGAATTTTGGTGAGTAAAATTTTAACACATTATAAAATGATTATTAAATGATACCTTACTCTTCTTTAAAACTTGAATCATGTGTTTTATTTTAGGACCAAGTCATTTTGCAAAGTGAGTTCTATGTGTGTTTCTATTTACTCTCAGTAACTAGGTGCCTATCCTTGAGTTTGGCACTGGAGTTTCAGTTTTCAGCAAAGCAGACAAGCTCTCTCCCTCTTGGAGCCATGGACCACAGGGGGCCAGACACAAAGAGGCCTCCTTTAGGGTCTTGATGTACAGCAAATTTTTTTCAAGGTTTTTCCTCTTGAAAATGCATCCCCCTCCCTTGTTGCTGCATTTCCATCTCAGCATTAAAGCTACTTTCTCTGAAAAGTCTTGCCTGGTTGCTTAAAGCAGACCTTCCCACAAACCCCTTCTTCCCTTTCACTGAACTCTATTTTCTTCAAAACAGTTATTACAGTTCAATTTTTTTCATACATTTTTGTGGCATACTTGTCTATTTTCTCTCTTTCCTATTAGATTATAGGGGCTTCCCAGGTGGTTCAGACAGTAAAGAATCTGCCTGCAATGCAGGAGACCCAGGTTCAATCCCTGGGTCAGGAAGATCTCCTGGAGAAGGGAATGGTTACCCACTCTAGTACTCTTGCCTGGAGAATTCCACAGTCAGAGGACCCTGACATTAGATGATAAGGGCATAGAATTGTAAAGGCATAGACTTTGTCTCTTTGGCCCACCCAGGTTCACTATCACCTTCAGTTCAGCTCAGTCACTCAGTTCAGTTGCTCAGTCATGTCCGACTCTTTTGACCCCATGGACTTCAGCATGCCAGGCCTCCCTGTCCATCACCAACTCTCGGAGTTTAATCAAACTCATGTCCATTGAATCGGTGATGCCATCCAACCATCTCATCCACTGTTGTCCCCTTCTCCTCCTGCCTTCAGTCTTTCCCAGCATCAGACTCTTTTCCAATGAGTCAGTTCTTCTCATCAGGTGGCCAAAGTATTGGTATTTCAGCTTCAGCATCAGTCCTTCTAAAGGATACTCAGGACTGATTTCCTTTAGGATGAACTGGTTGGATCTCCTTGCAATCCAAGGGACTCTCAAGAGTCTTGTTGAACACCACAATTCAAAAGCATCAATTCTTCAGCGCTCAGATTTCTTTATAGTCCAACGGTCACATCCATACATGACTACTAGAAAAACCATAGCTTTGACTTTATGGACCTTGGTTGGCAAAGTAACATGTTGTCTAGGTTGATCATAACTTTTCTTCCAAGGAGCAAGCGTCTTTTAATTTCATGGCTGCAATTACCATCTGCAGTGATTTTGGAGCCCCCTCCCAAATAAAGTCAGCACTGTTTCCCCATCTATTTGTCATGAAGTGATAGGACTGGATGCCATGATCTTAGTTTTCTGAATGTTGAGTTTGAAGCCAACTTTTTGACTCTCCTCTTTCACTTTCATCAAGAGGCTCTTTAGTTCTCCTTCACTTTCTGCCATAAGAGTGGTGTCATCTGCATCTGAGTAGATGCTCAATAAATATCTATCAAGTGCACAAAGCAATGCCTAAAAGAATATACCTATGTGACGGAGATAAATTCTCTCAAAGGGATGTAATGCTTTTAGACCATATGGAAGGGGAAACTGACCTAGGAGATGAGATAGCATGGTCCAAGGAAAGGGGATTGGGAGAAGAAGGGACACAGAAGAAAAAGTACTTGAAATTTCTCATGTGAGAAGAAGTACAGCTTATTCAGGAACTGAAGTAAAAATAATGAATCTGGAAATCAGAAAAGGAGAAAATTAGGATTTTGAAATGAGGCTCCAGGTTTAGGCAGGGAAGCCAGATAAGGAAAGACCTCACCGATCATTTAAGTGTCCTCTTTATTTAAAGAAAAATGAAAAGGCCTTCAGTGATTTTAAATAGGGGAGAAACATAGCCCTATTCGAATATTTAAAGAAGCATTCCAACTACAGAATGAAAGTTGATAATGGAGAAAGCATGAGTAGAAGAACATAGAACAACCTGAAAGTTATGTTGCCATTTAGGCAAGGGAAAAGGGATACTTTCGACTGTGGCAGAGACACTGGAGCATGGTGAAAAGAAGATTTGACATTTGATTATAAGAGGACTCGTTCACAGACTGAGTCATGTAAAGTGAGGGAGGAAACCTTTGAAAGAAATGTCTCTCTTTTGCACTCCTGGGTGATGACAATGCTATTCTCTGGAAGCTAATTCTGGAGGAGGATTAGATTTGAGAAGACCACTTCCTGAGAGTTTGGTTGAAATATGGTAAGTTTTAGGAGGGTATGAAGATACCCAAATAGAAACAGCCAGTGGATAGTTGCACACACGAGTCAGAAAGCGGGAGTCAGACTGAAGAGGAAGTCTGCGCATCATGGACATGAGATGGTAAGAGAAGCCAAGGACAGAGTCACTGCATTGGAGAAGTCCAAGCTGTATTTCTGCATCAGCTCTATCTTTGTTTTATTATTTTTTTTATTGTTATTTTGGTTATGCCATGTGGCTTGGAGAATCTTCGTTCTGCAATCAGGGTTCCTATCTGTGTCCTGTGCTATGGAAGTGCAGAGTTCTAACTAGGGAATACCCTCAACTTTGTTTGGCATGCCAAAACTATGTATATTTTCAGATAAAATATTTACTCTTTATTCTGCAACTGTAAAGCAGTGACAACAATTTTCATGTGAAAACCAACGTACTACTCTATGGCCACAGATAAGAGAAATATTAGCCATCAGGTATATATCCAATATGTGTGGTGCCCGTCATAGTAGCTGGCCACAGTCCGTCCTTAACACATCTGCTAAAAAGATAATAAAATGTATTGCCACTCTTTAAACTCTATACATACTTGAATTTCATCTTGCTTTATAGCTAATCAATGTTTACTTTCCAATCTGTGACAGATAGGGCTAATCATATTGTAAATCATGGGAGTGAGACAAATTTTAAGTATATGGCTAGGTTCTGAAACAATAGAAAAGGCCATATAAAACATTCATATTTATTACTACCTAGAAGCTACAATTCTTCCAATATAACTCACTTTCCAAGCTCTAAACAAATGGTTCACATTATAAAATACAAATAGTTACTTTAAAAAAAGCTCTGTCTTCTGCATAAAGTACAAGTCTCATATCTTATGTTTTCAAAAGGACATTCTAGCTGCTCTTTGATAACATTTTTGGGAAATTACTTTGATTCAAATTAACCTAGATTCAGGTGGTGAGTGTATCAGGATGGACAGACCCGGTCTTGCTTTTTTAGCTGGTAGTTCACATGAGAGTCTTCAAGGACCATAAGCCATCATCATCGAGTAGCTTCTACTTGAGTACCTTTTGTGTCTGCAACACTGAACTAGGTGTTGGAGTGATTTTGGGGCAGTGTTAAAGATCCAGAATCTGTTCTTAATTCAGTTTTTGAGTGAAAAAATATGCAGTGGTAATTTGGGGAAACTTGATGACTATGCAACACATGTAAAGAGACCTGATTGTAAATTTCAATATGATTTCTGATAATCATACATTCACAAAAGCAAGAAATTTGGAAAACACAGAGAACTCTTCTAAATGTGGTCCAAAACACAAATAGAGTATGCAATATTGACCTGCTGATTATAGTGCTATTAACTCCAAATCACTCTGGTCTAAGACATTCATCAGTGGCCTCTACTGTCCCCTTTTCCAAATCAGCATTTCCAAGATTATGTTCTGGGGAACATTTAAGATTCATGGAGGGAGAAAAGCTACATATTTAAGTAATTTTATAACATGCTGCCTGCTGAACTAGTTTTTTGGAATTTCATCATGCCTTGTGGTTCAAGAAGGCTTCTGAGAAATCCTACATGAAAGAAACTTGTTTGACTTTGTCTAACTCAGCATTTTCCAAACTTAACTAAAGAGAACAGTTTTTCTTCTTCATAGACCATTTACTAATATTCCATTAAACTCTAGTTTTGAAAACCGGTGTTAGTTACTTTGATAGAGTGATAATTACAGTTGTGAAATCTCAATTTTGTGCTGGGTAGAAATTATGCAGTTACCCCAGTTGAGGTTGTTGGTGTACAAGGATGTAAGTACAGTCATATGTAACTTGCGGTGCCTGTGTTCGTGCATGCACACACATACACACACAGAGAAACACAAACACTTCTGTTTTTCCAAATTTGCAATCATCTCTTTGGTCAAAATTTCCTGTGGAAAGGAGTGTTACTTGGGAGAGTTTGAATTGAGAATGAACTTAATTTACAACAACTATACATGTTGAGAAACAAAAATATGAAGTATCAGAAGCAATAATACATTTATTTTATTATTATTATTCTTTGGCTAAGTCACTTCAGTTGTGTCCAACTCTTTGCTACCATATGGACTGCAGCCCATCAGGCTCCTCTGTCCAGGGATTTCCCAGACAAGAATACCAGAGCGGGTTACCACACACTCCTCCAGGGGAGACTCTTCCCAACCCTGAGAATGAACCCATGTCTCTTAGGTCTCCTGCACTGGAAGTTGGGTTCTTTACCACTAGCGTTGCCTGGGAAGCCCCATTGCTATTCTTAGTCTTCGCATTTAAAAGAATAGAAGTAGTAAAGCACTTCTTTGAAACACTATGTTCTGAAAGTCCTTATTTTAAAATGGGAGCTTTGGTAGGTCTTTGTGGGCACTGGCATCATTGCAACTGCTCTGTTCTTCTACCTCTGAGTCCTATGACATGTACACTGCAGACATTCAATACATGATTACTACATTGATGAAACTATCAAATTTCCATCATGATTCTCATCAACAACCGTTAATATGTATTGAACTGCTTGTTTTGACATGGCATTTTGCTCCATATACAATAGACTTTATTTTCTAGAGCAGTTTTTAGTGTCACAGCAACACTGAGCAGAAGGTACAATATTTCCTATATACCCCCTGCCCTACACTTGCACAGCCTCTTCCATTACCAACACCCCCCACTGAAGCGGTACATTTGTTACAATGGATGAACCTGCAGTGACACACTTTATCACCCGAAGTCCATAGTTTATACTAGTGTTCACTCTTCATGTGGTACATTCTGTGGGTTTGGACAAATGGCATATAGCCACCATTATAGTATCAAACAGAGTAGTTTAACACTGTTGTAAAAATCATCTGTGCTCTGCCTATTCATCCTTTCCTCCCCTCTAGCCTCTGGCACCACTGATCATTTTATTGTCTCCATAGCCTTTGCTTTTCCAGAATGTCACATAGTTGAAATCACACAGCGCATAGCCTTTTTCAGACTGGCTTCCTGTACTTAGTAATATGCATTTAACTGTCCACCATGTCTTTCCATGGCTTGATAGCTCATTTCTTTTTAGCCTTGCATAATCCACAGTCTGGATGGACCACAGTTGATTTGTCCATTCACCCACTGAAGGCCATCTCAATGCTTCAAAGTATTGGCAATTATGTTAATAAGCTGCTATAAACATCTGTGTCCAGGTTTTTATGTAAACATAAATTTTCAGCTTTGGGTAAATACTAAAGAGTGCCATTGCTGGAGTGTATAGTAAGAGTATGTTTAGTTCTGTGAGAACCTGCCAAAATGTCCTCCAAAGTGGCTGGACCAATTTGCACCCGCACCAACAATGAATGAGAGTTCCTATTGCTCTACATCCTTATAAGCAGTTGGTGTGGTGAGTGATTTGGATTTTGGCCATTCAAATAGATGGATGGTGGTATATCATTGTTTTAATTTGTATTTCTCTGCTGACATAAGATGTGGAAAAGATTGGTTGGTTTTGAAATCAAGGGAAGCCTTGTGTAAGGTATCTGAGGCAGTCATTTTGCTTCAATTGAACTGAAACAGAAAAAACTCAAGGAACTGAGAAAGTATAGAAACATCTATAAGTGTGTATGTTTGTGTGTGTTCAATTGTGCATGTGTGTTCAATTCTGTGCGACCCCATGAACTACAGCCCTCCAGGCTCCTCTGTCCATGGGATTCTCCAGGCAAGAATACAGGAGAGGGTTGCTGTTTCCTTCTCCAGGAGATCTTCCCAACCCAGCGATTGAATCCGAGTCTCTTGAGTCTCCTGCATTAGCAGGTGGATTCTTTGCCACTAGCACCACCTGAGAAGCCCACAGAAACATCTATAGCACAAGCAAAACTCTACATTCCTTATGGAAGCATGTTTGTGGTATATGGAAAACAGATCCGGTCTTTTACAATGAGATACTAGGAATACAGCATAAGGAAGCACATTTCGCGAGCCTGTAGGAGAGTTCAGGTTTCTGTAAGGCCTCTTTTAGCCCTCACGATGGGCCAACTAAGACTGTGCCCTTGTTCTAGTCCCCGCCTTCGTACTTCAAGATATTTTTTAACATATTTTTTGATGTGGGCTATTTTTAAAGTCCGTTATTGAATTTGTTACAATATTGTTTTTATGCTTTGGATTTTTGGCTGCTAGGATGTGGGATCTCAGCTCTCTGACTAGGGTTCACCCCCCACCCCTCTGCGTTAGAAGGTGAAGTCTTAACCACTGGACAACCAGAGAAATCCCTGTACTTCATAATATTTTCTTGAGCTTTGATGTCCTTCTCTGAGATATGGAAATCATATCAACTGCCTCTTTGTCTTACTATATTGCTCAAAATACACTGTAACAGCTACTTTAGATTACAAAGGTGGTTCAGAAAGGGCAGCTATCAGAGGTGAGGGGAAGACCCACGCGCCACTTATGAGCCCCATGGCAAAGCAAAGTATTCAACCCTTTGAGCCTCAGTTTGTAAACAGAATGAGGATGACACTCACCAAGTAATTTATTTGGATGATGGATTACATTATATGTAAAGTATGTAGCACAATTCCTGGCACATAAGAGAACATTATTGCTAGGATCTATAATGCATGTGAAAGCACTCTTATACACTGTTATGGAAATAAAATATAATTATCTTTAATCTTGATGATAACACATCATACTAACTGCTAGAATATTTTCCCCTCAGAGTAGATTTTTCTTCAGTATTAGAGGAAGAAGAAGTTGCATTTGGATCCAGCCTAGTGGCCTATTTGTCATCTGATGTTAGTTAATTTCACTAAGTATGGTTTCCTTGGACAATAAGGGAAGTTAATATCATTTTACTCACAGAAGTACTTGAAGGTTTAAATGAGATAATATTTGAAAATACCTCAGCTGAAAGAAGATACTCAATAAATGTTCATTTTCTTCATTTTGTGTAAGAAATGTGTGTTAGCACCAAATATAGAAATAACAAAGCAAGTCATGCATTTTTAGAGTATCTAACATGTATTCAAACTCACTTAAAAGAATCACAGTGGATTTTGCATTACTCTCTACATCACAGGAAAAGAAAGTAAGGTTGGGAGAGATTAAGATACATGCTCAAGACAGGGGACCTGGAATCTTGTTTGGTGGTTTTATCATATTACAGTGTCCTCTGGACAGACTCTGACAGCATGATTATTAAGCAGAAGTGCATATAACATTTGCAGTATATTCTGCATATGCAAACATGATGACTGACTCTCTAGAGGGGGCAAATATATCCCAAGGTACTATCAAAAGGATATATTTTGTGATTCTGCAACTTTTTAAGAAGTTCCAAGGGATATCATTTTATTAAGAAAAACAAAAGAGGGAAAAATCCCTATTCCATGTTGGGTAGAATTCTTTACATGTGCCAGAAATACGTCAGAACTGCTTCCTTGAGCCACAACAGTGATTGTCCCGGCCCAGACACCAGAGCACAGCAAAGGGGATCCAATTAATGTATGATTAATGTACGGATCAGAAGTACCAGGTACCAGGCCTTTGATTCGTTAGAGGGAAGGGAAAGATGGGGAAACTCTTTCTTCCCTCTGAATAATCAACTTGCTGGGGAAAATAGGCAACCACTAAACTGCTATGCAGTAAGTATGCTTCCTGGGTAGAAAGGGCCATAGCAAGAAATTAAACAGTTGAGCACCAGGCAATAAAGAGTCTTGCATTTTTCTTATTTCATTTCTCACTGATTTAGTGAGGCAGGTGTTATTGTTCAGATGTGGAAATGGAAAGTCATGAAGGTAAGAAAACTTGCCCCAAATCATAAATCGAATAAGCAGTTAAAACTGGAATTATGGAAGGTCTGGTTGCTTCCAAGATCACAGTCAGGGTGATCTGGATGATCCTAAACCCAGGCTGGTAATTATATCTTGGGTATGGAAGCCCTGGAGGAGTAAATAGAATGGCATCCTCATATTACTTGATACATATATTTAATAAATAGGATCTTCCCAGGTACATGCATGCTCAGTCACTTCAGTTGTGTCTGACTCTTTAAGACTCTATAGACTGTATGTAATTTGCCAGGCTCCTCTGTCCATGGTATTTCCCAGGCAAGAACACTGGAGTGGGCTGCCATGCCCTCCTCCAGGAAATATTCCTGACCCAGAAATTGAATCCACATCTTTTATGTCTCCTGTATTGGAAGGCTTGTTCTTTACCACTTCTCCCAGGTGGTTTAGTGGTAAAAAAAATTTACTTGCCAATACAGGAGACACAGGAGACACAGGAGGCATGGGTTTGATCACTGGGTTGGGAAGATTCCCTGAAGGAGGAAATAGCAACCTACTCTAGTGTTCTTGCCTGGGAAATGCCATGGACAGAGGAGCCTGGCAGGCTACATACAGTTCATGGGGTAGCAAAGAGTTGGTAATGACAGCAACTGGGCACACACATACAGTAAACAGATCCATTTACATGTGAAACCCTTTATTAACAATCGCCCTCATATTTATAATGGAAGACAGGTTGATTACAGTGTTTGGAAAATGTGAAATAACCTGTTAAGAAGCCAAATTTACTCCACCTACAGCTAGGCAACTCCTAGAGATCTTCATCATTTTCTAATTTGAACCATTCACTTTCATGAGAGATATTACACATGTTGGTAGATCATTTTTCTATAAATTATGTACCACACAAGTTACAGTGTATAATACCTCTACTTAAATAAATATATATTATTTATAGTGTCACAGGTGAAGTATTGAAAGAAATGATATAATTTGCCAAGAATCCTATTTGGAAAATAACTTGTCCAGAATGCTGAACTTGTGCAATACTGGCTTTTTTTCTGCTGTTTAGATTTTTTGGTAATAAATGTGTGTTATAATAAAATATTTCAAATAAACACTGCATTATTAATGTACATTGTACTCGCCCTAGGGCAGCAGAGGCATAAATGATTCATTTAAATTCAGAGCTCTTCCTGCAATACACGCTCAGTGCTTAGAAAAGTTTTGTACGTGAAGACTTTACCTTTATTGTTTCTGTTTTGACATGAATGCTACATGCTGATGTGGTACCTAGAGTATCTCCTGCTCTACAACCAAGTATAACTGTTTTTCTCTTACTACCATGCAAGGGATCTGTGGCAAAACTAATATTACTATTTACTATGGCTAGTATTCTCAAAAGAAAACATACAGGTGAATTTCTTTTCTAGTTCTGTCAGACCCTTGTCTTTTCTTTTTCTTGATCTTTGGCTGGGTTAAAACGATCCATTTTAAATGGTGACACAATGCATGGGTCTTAAATTGTGTTATAGATCATTTCAAGGCCAAGAGAACTAATATAGCAGTATCACTTTGTGCTTTGGGACATTAATAATCCAGAATTACCAGAGAAGAAAACACGATAACAAACTGGTCACTCCAGTAATTACTTTTTACCACAATGGGACCAAGGGGCAGAACCCTTTTACCTTCCCATTTTTCAAACTCATATATATTACATTATGTAGTTTCCATTACATATTACCTAGTGGTTAATTAAAAGTTATGAAATGGTGTTCACTCCAAAGTATTAATCAATACTTGCAATTCATTTACCTTGAGTGTAGAGATCAATTTCTAGAAGTAGTTTGAATTCTATAAGCTGTTTATCTTTTAGTAATACATTTTTCTTGGCAAAGATACACTTTTGGATAATCTATGAAAAGTGAATTCCATATCTAAAATGAGAAATTGTACACTGCCTTTTAATAGAATAATCATAAAATGATTCTTATTAACATCTTTCTAATAAAGCCATCCTTAACATTCTTTCTCAGCAATTACAAATTATTGCTGCTGTGTTGAAATATCCCAGCGGGCAGATACAGACTTGAGTTCTCTCAAGAGGGCCTATCCGACAAGCCTTTCAACATAGTCGTAACATTTTTGAACAGAATGGGCTTTGTCTGTGGAGCCCAAACTCAAGGTTAGATTAATCCACTGAACAGGCATACAGGTACACCAGACATTGGACAGACAATTCTAGGTTTGCAAGTCAAAAAGGGAGCAGGAACACTCAATCCCATTAGGAAGCCCCACGTGCTAATATGCTGGGGACTGCCCGGCTAGCTTAAGTGATCCCCTAGTCTAGATGGGAAGATATTGGGAAAATATGGAGGAGAGAAGGAATAAATGGGGGAGAGAAGGAGTAGATGGGAGAGTCTTGGGAAAAAGGACTGTCTATTCACTGAAAATCTTAACTCCATTTCCCTAGGATCCTGATACAACTTTATTTAAACATTACCCCTTAAATAGTGTAAGATTTGTGTTTCCTTATTATTTTCTATTTTGATGATCTAAACAGACATTTCTCCAAAGAAGACTTACAGATGGCTAACAAACTTATGAATAGATGCTCAACATCACTCATTATTAGAGAAATGCAAAACACAACTACAGTGAGCTATCACCTCACGCTGGTCAGAATGGCCATCAACAAAATGTCTGCAAACAATAAATGCTGGAGAGGGTGTGGAGAAGAGGGAACACTCTTGCACTGTTGGTGGGAATGTAAACTAATACAGTCACTATGAAGATGGTATGGAGATTTCTTAAAAAAAAAAAAAAAAAAACTAGGGATAAAACTACCACATGACCCAGCAATCCCACTCCTAGGCATATACCCTGAGGAAACCAAAATTGAAAGAGACACATGTATCTCATTGTTCACTGCAGCACTATTTGTAATAGCTAGAACATGGAAGAAACCTAGATGTCCATTGACAGATGAATGGATAAAGAAGCTGTGGTACATACACACAATGGAATATTAGTCATCCATAAAAACGAACCCATTTGAGTCAGTTCTGATGAGGTGGATGAACCTAGAATCTATCATACAGAGTGAAGTGAGTCAAAAAGAGAAAGACAAATATCATATTCTAATGCATATATACAGAATTTAGAAAATGATACTGAAGAATTCATTTACAGGGCAGCAATGGAGAAACAGACATGGAGAATAGACTTATCGACATGGGGAGGGGGAGGAGAAGGTGAGATGTATGGATAGAGCAACGTGAAAACTTACATTGTCATACGTAAAATAGATAGCCAACGGGAATTTGCTGTATGGCTCAGGAAACCCAAACAGGGGCTCTGTGTCAACCTAGAGTGGTGGGATGGGGAGGGAGATGGGAGGGAGGTTCAAAAGAGAGGGGATATGTGTACCTATGGCTGATTCATGTCGAGGTTTCACAGAAAGCAACAAAATTTCATAAAGCAATTATCCTTCAATAAAAATAATGAAAAATAGTGTATGATTTAGGGACATATTATTTTGTATTTCCTTACAAAACAAGCAATTTAGAATAATGCTATGGAGCATATGATCTCTGGAGATAAACAGCCTAGGTAAAACTCCCAAGAATCACTAATTCATGCAAGACCTTGAACAAGCTACTTAACTTTTCTGGGAATCCCTTCATCAAATAAATGTGGATGATAATTGCATTATCATTCAGGGTTGCAGTAAAGATGAAATGCATTAGTATGTAAAGAGTTTAGAGCAGCATCGAGTATTTGATGGATGTTTAATAAATTTTAGTTATTACCACTATCAAATACTCATGGCGATTTGAGGAATTTGAGAGTAGAGGGCTTCCTCAGACAGTTGGAAATTTGTTCTTCTCTCTGTTTTCTTTCTTTCCTCCCTCTCTCCCTTTTTTTTTCCTTCCATATCTATCTATCTATCTATCATCTATCTATCTATCTATCTATCTATCTATCATTATGTTGTCAAGGACCTCACTGTCATGGAGAGAGGCAAAATGAAAAAAAAAAATCAAGTTACTGAAGTGTGAGTCAAGTTTAACCTTCTGATCTTCAGCAAGAATCAAGTATTTCCAACTCTCGCATCCATACATGACCACTGGAAAAACCATAGCCTTGACTAATCCACTCCATTTGTGACACTTAGTTCTGGCAGCCCTAGCAAACTGCTACAGCAATTAAGATGGGGTCTGTAGAGGACTGATCTGATTTCAGATTAGTGGAGTCAGTAGAAAGTAAGTCTTGCAAGCCCAGATAGGGTAGAAATAAATGCAGATGGATATGAAAGTCAGGCAGAGAAGTGTGGGGGTGGGTGTTATTGTTAAGTCACTTCAGCTCTGTCCAACTCTGTGCAACCCCATAGATGGCAGCCCACCAGGCTCCCCTATCCCTGGGATTCTCCAGGCAAGAACACTGGAGTGGGTTGCCATTTCCTTCTCCAGTGCATGAAAGTGAAAAGTGAAAGTGAAGTCACTCGGTCGTGTCTGACTTTAGTGACCCCATGGACTGCAGCCCACCAGGCTCCTCCGTCCATGGGATTTTCCAGGCAAGAGTACTGGAGAGGGGTGCCATTGCCTTCTCCAGGGGGTGGGTGTTAGGTGTGTGTATATATATGTGTGTGTATTATATATAAATATGAATAATTTAATGATTATTTAATGAATATTTTGATTCTATATAACCCATTTCTGAGCATACGTCAGGGACTATTGTAGACTGGTAGGACACAGTGGGTCCAAAACCAAAGCATATTAATGCATATAAAAATTCCCTTTTTGTGGTGGCTGTTTTAGTGGACACACACACATTTCTCAGTAGAAATGTTTCTTCATATTAAATATTGCAAATATATAAGAAATATAAGATCAACAAAAGTAAATTACTGTTGTAGAAAAGTCAGATGTGGACAGAGAAGGCATGGTTGCTAGTGAATCTGCCTGTCTCACATCCTGGTACCACAGGAGAGGTCCTCACTTTCTTTCTGAATTTCTAGAGTCTTCTCTGAAGAGGGCGGTTTGTAAGCCATTGCCATAAACCAATGGCAGATTCTGAAACAGAGGAGTAACGTGATGAAAAGAAGACTCATCTGCGGGTGACACACAGGTTGAAACAAGATGAAAAGAGGTTAAGGAAAAAAACAAAATTGAGAGGTTGAAAGTAGGAATACAAGAGCAGTGATGTCCAGAGGACACAGGGGTGTCCAATGAGGGGCATTTGGCAGAGTATGCTCAAAGGAGAATATGAGATCTAGGAAGAAATATAATTCCAAGAATTTATTCTACAGATACAATCCTATGCAAAGATGCATGCATAACAGCATACATTTCAGCACTATTGGTACTAATAAAAATTTAAGCATTTATAAGAATACGTATGACTACATCTATAGAGTGGGATATTATGCAGTCATAAAAAGAATGAGGTAGACCTTAATGCACTGATATGGTAAGGTCTCTAGACTGTTTCATGAAATGAGACTAATGTAGAAGCAGTGGATATGTCAGGGGCAGAGGGGGGGGAGCAGGTCCACTCCGAGTGCTGGTAACAAAGGGATGGCTTCCCTGGTGGCTCAGATGGTAAAAGTGTCTGCCTACAATGCGGGAGACCTGGGTTCGATCCCTGGGTGAGAAAGATCCCTGGAGAAGGAAATGATAATCCACTCCAGTACTCTTGCCTGGAAAATCCCATGGACAGAGGAGCCTGATAGGCTACAGTCCATGGGGTTGCAAAGAGTCAGACACGACTGAGCGACTTCACTTCACTTCACTTAACTTCAATAAGGGGATAGTTTTTCTGTCCAGTATTTTAACATGGTACAGAACTGACTCTATCTGATATGCTTTTTATCATCACTGTGCACCAGCCTTTCCCAAACATCAGTGATAAAATAAACTTCTCCCTGAAACATATTTTGTTGGTCTAAGTTTGAAAAAATTGGAAGCATCCATTGGATCATAGAAAAAGCAAGAGAATTCCAGAAAAAACATCTACTTCTGCTTCATTGACTATACTAAAGCCTTTGACTATGTGAATCACAACAAACTGTGAAAAATTTTAGAGATGGAAATACCAGACCATCTTACCTTCCTCCTGAGAAATTTGTGTGCAGGTAAAGAAGCAACAGTTACAAACCACTCATGGAACAACAGACTGGTTTCAAATTGGGAAAGGAGCATGTCAAGGTTGTATATTGTCACCTTGCTTATTTAATTTACATGTAGAGTATACCATGCAAAATGCTGGACTGGATGAAGCACAATCTGGAACCAAGATTTTTGGGAGAAATACCAATAACTTCAGATATATAGATGACACCACCCTTATAGCAAAATGAGAAGAGGAACTGAAGAGCCTCTTGATGAGAGTGAAAAAGGAGAGTGAAAAAACTGGCTTAAAACTCAACATTCAAAAAACAAAGATCATGGCATCTGGTCCCATCACTTCATGGCAGATAGATGGGGAAACAATGGAAACAGTGACAGACTTATTTTCTTGGGCTCCAAAATCACTGTAGATGGTGACTGCAGCCATGAATTAAAAGATGCTTGCTCCTTTGAGGAAAAGCTATAACAAACCTAGTTCAGTTCAGTTCAGTCACTCAGTCGTGTCTGACTCTTTGGACCCCATGAACCACAGCACACCAGGCCTCCTTATCCATCACCAGCTCCTGGAGACAGCATATTAAAAAGCAGAGACATTACTTTGCCCACAGAGGTCCATCTAGTCAAAGCCTTGGTTTTTCCAGTAGTCATGTATGGATGTGAGAGTTGGACCATAAAGAAGGCTGAACACTGAAGAATTGATGCTTTTGAACTGTGGTGTTGGAGACGACTCTTGAGAGTCCCTTAGACTACAAGGAGATCCATCCAGTCCATCCTAAAGGAAATCTGTCCTGAATATGCATTGGAAGGACTGATGCTAAAGCTGAAATTCCAATATTTTGGCCACCTAATGTGAAGAACTGACTTATTGGAAAAGACCATGATGCTGGGAAAGACTGAAGGCAAGAGGAGAAAGGGATGACAGAGGCTGAGACTGTTGGATGGCATCACCAACTCAATGGACATAAGTTTGGGTAAACTCTGGGAGTTGGTGATGGACAGAGAAACCCAGCATGCTGTAGTCCATGGGACTGCAGTCAGACGTGATTGAGCAACTGAAATGAACTGAAGTTTGAAACAATTGTTGCAGTTACAATATATATGTTAACTTCAAATTAGTACATTTTTATTATTTACCCCTTTATAAACCTTGTGTTCTATCCACAAGTTAATTCAGAGAACTTCCATTTAGAGAGTTGGTCTCTGACTCAGGAATACGTATTCAGTTTGAGGGTAAAACCGCAAGTTCTATTTTCTTTTTTTTTAGTTTTTCCAATCACTGTGTTATCATTGTTTACTTTGTATCTAGTCTTTAAATGTAGAAGTTGGGGCATATACTGCTTTCAAAGAGAGCTTGAAAAATTCTGAACTGTTATGAATGTTGGAAGTTCTTATAAAACATAACAGAAATTTACAATAAATTTTCTGATGAAGATATTTTAATGAAAACTTTTGCTGCGTACATATTTAAAAACTGCTAAAATCTACCCCAATGAGAAGAAAAAGACATGGAATACATTGTAATTTCTAGACAATTTTTATGAAGTTGGATTTTATAAATACCTGCCAGACTGTTCCTTATGTTTAAGACTTTCCTTAATCTGAGTATGCACTATCTTTTGTGAAGGAAACTTTCTAAGATTAAAACTAACAAAAAACTAATAAAAGTATGTATGAAGCTTAATAAACATTTTCACATCTTCTATTTCTTTTTTGAACATTATTATTAGTTTTTAAATTTCATGATCATTACCAAAAGTAAATGAGGATTTTTAAATACTATATCCAAATGTCAAATGTGCTATGTTTCCATGTCTCTGTGGGTAAAAGCGTATATATACACACATACATATGCATATAGATAGATAGATAGATAGACAGACAGAGATACAGATATATAGGGGGCTTGCCTGGTGGTTCAATGGTAAAAAATTTGCCTACCAATTCAGGAGACGAGCGTTCAATCCCTGTTCTGGGAAGATCCTCTGGAGAAGGGAATGGCAACCCACTCCAATATTCTTGCCTGAATAATTCCATGGACAAAGGAGGCTGGTAGCCTACAATCCATGGGGTCGCAAAGAGTCAAACAAGACTTAGCAACTAAACAACAGCAAAATAGACATATTGATTATGAATATATATTCCACCATTAATAATGTATATATATTTATGCAATATATGCATTCATATTATATGCATAAATGCATACATAATATTTATATTGATATCTGGATATATATACAAAACATTTTGGAAGCATGCACCAGAATATGTTTCTCTTAGGGAGTGGGATTAGGAGAAAAAGAAAAGGAAATTTTTAGTTTTCATTTTATATCTCTGTTCTTTTTATATTTAAAACAATATTTATGTTATTTTGGTAATACTTTAAAAACTAATTGAATTTTTTGAGAAAATGACCTACCATTTAACACTATATTATTGCAGCTACTTACTTAGAAGTTTACAGAAAAGAGGATTATCATACCTAAGAATGTAGGTTCTCGACTGTCTTCAGCTGAGTTTAGAACCTGATTCGGCCATTGGAATGTGAGGTGGGGACATGGTGTTACCCATCTGAAGCCCATTTTCTACTTCAGTGAAACTGGAAAAGGAGTATCACCACTATGGGCAGGTAAAGTGGTATGGCCACGATGGAAAACACTATAAACATTTCACAAACAATTAAAACTAAAGTTGCCATATAATCCAGAAATCCCACTCATGGGCATTTATCAGGATAAAATTATAATTCAAAAGGATACACACATCCCTATGTAGCAACACTATTCACAATGGCCAAGATATGAAAACAATCCAATGCCCATCGACATATGAATGGATAAATATAATACTGCTCAGTCATAAACCACAGTCTCTGATGTTTTAAGGGAATCACAGAACCCAGGACAGAGCCCAACTGTAGGCCTACCAAGCGATGACCTGTGGAGACAGTGAAACCAGAAATGATACCAAAGGACCAAAGGCCCTTCAGAGGGTGGTGAGTAAAGCCTTCTTCTTCTTCTTTCTTTCTTTTTTTTTTTACTTTTTAATTGAAGGAAAATTGCTTTACAGAATTTTGTGGTTTTCTGTCATACATCAACAAGAATCAGCCATAGGTATTTACATTTAAGCCATAGGAATCTACACATAAGCCTTCTTTATGGAAAATTGTCCAATTCCTTGGAAAATGTCCATAAATCAGAACATTTGTGTGATCGTCAATAACCAGCAATAATATTTTTTTCAGATCCAGTTAAAAAAGTTTTTCATAATTTTACTACTTAGAAATTTGTCCTTGTCGTTGTTCAGTCGCTAAGTCATGTCTGATTCTTTGCAACCCCATGGACTGCAGCCCTTCAGGTTCCCTGTCCATGGGGAGTTTCCAGGCAAGAATACTGGAGTGGGTTGCTGTTTCCTTCTCCAGGTGATCTTCCCCATTCAGGGACTGAACTTGAACTTGTGTCTCCTGCATTTGCAGGTGGTTTTTTTTTTTTTTTTTAGTGAAATGGTACCTCATTGTGGTTTTGATTTGCATTTCTCTGATAATGAGTGATGTTGAGCATCTTTTCATGTGTTTGTTAGCCATTCGTATGTCTTCTTTGGAGAAATGTCTATTTAGTTCTTTGGCCCATTTTTTGATTGGGTCATTTATTTTTCTGGAGTTGAGCTGCATAAGCTGCTTGTATATTTTTGAGATTAGTTGTTTGTCAGTTGCTTCATTTGCTATTATTTTCTCCCATTCAGAAGGCTGTCTTTTCACCTTGCTTATAGTTTCCTTTGTTGTGCAGAAGCTTTTAATTTTAATTAGATCCCATTTGTTTATTTTTGCTTTTATTTCCAGTATTCTGGGAGGTGGATCATAGAGGATCCTGCTGTGATTTATGTTGGAGAGTGTTTTGCCTATGTTCTCCTCTAGGAGTTTTATAGTTTCTTGTCTTACGTTTAGATCTTTAATCCATTTTGAGTTTATTTTTGTGTATGGGGTTAGAAAGTGATCTAATTTCATTCTTTTACAAGTGGTTGACCAGTTTTCCCAGCACCACTTGTTAAAAAGATTGTCTTTAATCCACTGTATATTCTTGCCTCCTTTGTCAAAGATAAGCTGTCCATAGGTGTGTGGATTTATCTCTGGGCTTTCTGTTTTGTTCCATTGATCTATATTTCTGTCTTTGTGCCAGTACCATACTGTCTTGATGACTGTGGCTTTGTAGTAAAGCCTGAAGTCAGGCAGATAACTGAAGTGCATCAAAGATATTCTAGACCTATCACATAATGTTATTGAAGTTGTTGTTGTTACCGCAGTCACATGAAATTTTGGTTCAATTTTCAAAGAAGAAAAAAAGCAGGTATTTTTATTACCATGCACTTTCCATAACCATTATTATTTAAGCCATATAGAAATATCTACTTATTAATAATTAAAAGTAAATGTGCATTTGTATATCACATGCTAATGACCCTAGTTAAAAGTTTGAATTATTTGTTTATTATACAATTATCTTTCATCAGATATGCTTAGATGAAGTGAATTTATCCCTTCTTTCACATTCACTCTGAAACATTCTCTATGGTGGTGTTATACCACATGTCAGGTAAAAGGTGGTTAATGCAAAACTTTCCCCTTCTGCCAAAAGTTCATGGTCTAATTGGGGAGGTTCTGAAAAATGTTTTGCTGGAAGCTAGTCATAACAGGTCGCATCTGGGGCTATCAATCCATTAAGATGAAAGGCTTACAAACACTGCAGAGTATATTTTCACCTATCATTATGACAGATACTAAATGAGATAAAGACCACAGCCTGTCTGGAGGATTCAAAGTCCATCTGTCTGAAGGTGACAGGTTTTATCTCTCTCATTATTTAACACTGTAAACTGATTAGCTGGAGGGCCCAGAGCTGCCTGTTTCTATGGTGTCTTCTTGAACATGCATTTGCCATTCATTTTGAGATTTTTTATTTTTCCTGCCTACTAGACAACTTAAATTTTTTTCTCCTATCAAATTGTTACAGAGTTCAGGACATCTGCTACCTTAACATGGCAAAGTCGCATTTTTGAAAATGGGAACATTATAAGAACAATTTAATTTTCTGCTCATTGAGGCTTCACTTCTGTTTTCTCCATAAGGTATTATAGAAAGGATTTTTTGCTTTATTAATTTTCTCCTGAAGGCATTCTACCAAGGCCAAATCACAGAATATTCAAGGTAGAAGGGTTTTAGAAGTCTAGAGTTTGGACCCTCATTGTTACGGAAAAGAAATGAAGCTGCAAACAGACCGAGATTTCCTCGAGGCCAGCCAGCTACTTACTGATGGAGCTCTGTGGGACACTAGAGCAGTCACCAGACTTCCAACCCACAGTTCTGTCTATCAGACATGTTGTGACATTATAGTTCTACCTATGCAACAATTCCTTTTCCCTTTCCAGCTGCCTATCAGTTCATGGGGTGTGTGTGTGTGTGTGTGTGTGTGTGTGTGTGTGTGTTTGCACACATTATATATATTTATATTTGTGTGAGTACAGACATACATACACATTTTCACAGATCTTATGTACTTGTTTTGATAGCTTCCAGGTATAGAGGTACCTTGACTTTGAGAAAATATTTAGTATATTTTCTAAAAAAAAAAAATCACTGTTATTTTGAGATGACTTGTATTTAATCTTGCCTGAAGGGCTTTAAATAAAGGGTAATGAATGACAGAGGTTCTCCAGGAGAGAATGGCCTAGTGGGACACAGGAAAGCATGGAAAGAATCCCAGTTTCATTCATCATAATTATTGATGTTAATAAAATTTCCAGGCAATAATAAATTAAGAAGCAAAGCACACACAAAGCCACTTATATGATATGAAACACTAACATTAGATTAGGTATTATATTATTATTTAGTACAGAAAAATTCTAAAATAAGAAAGCAAATGTTTTACTAACTAAGATACATGAATATCTCCTTTTCTCCATGCTGAGTATTGACTGAGTTTTCAATAATGAACTGTAACAATACAGGTATAATGATGGTTCTATAATAGTAAGCACAAAAATAATTTTTAAAAAGGCTTAAATCAGAAATTTAAGTGTCTGATTCTCAAATAAGGAAACAATGAATTATAGAGTTCACACAATCATTGTTCTGGCCTGGAGAATTTCATGGACTGTATAATCCATGGGGTCGCCAAGAATTGGACATGACTGAGCAAATTTCACTTCACAATCATTGTAATACCCCTTACCCACATCCACATGCACAGTATACATTGATACGTATTTTCTTTTTAATCTGAAAAGTAACCAAATTACATACAGAGAGTATGGAAGATAGCAAGTAAGTACTTAATATGCTCTTTCACAGAAAGTTATGAAGAATATTAAATAATATTACCATTGGCATAAACTCCTGCCTTTTATTAATTATAGGCATTGTGTTTTTATAACTTTACATTTTGTTAATGTTTATAAATAATACATTGTTTGATCATCCTAACAGAACTGTAGGATTGTTTGAGCAGAAAGGATGCTGAAAGTCACTGGAGTTAAGGGATTAGATAGCTGAGAAGCGGCAAATACATAACCCAGGTTTTTGTTTCATGTTTTTTCCACCATATTAAGGGTTCTTAAGGTCTGGTCTTAGCCCAACAGAATCAATATCCTCAAAAACCATTAAGATGCAAATTCTTAGACTCTCACCACAAACTCTGAGGTTGGGATCCAACCTTCTGTGTCTTAGCAAGCTCTCCAGTTGATCCTGGCAAACTCAAGTCTGAAAACTGTTGTCTCATCAAATAATTAACCCTGGATCCAAATTCAGCCTGTTCCCCTTGAAGGAGCAGGTGTGATTCTGGGCATGAAATCCAACCTAGTATAAGATGTTCCAGTGTGCAATAAGTTTCAATATAAGATCATTTTTCAGAAACAGTATGACTAATTTTTCATCATTTGTCTTTCGTTGGTTTTCTTAAGTTCATGTAAATGTCTTCTTAATACTTGAAAGCACTTATCCTTTCACTGCTGTATCCATGCTTGCCAAATTAGAAATCAATTCATATAAATGTGAGATAAAAGAAAGTGCTTCATTTGGCAGTTTCTTAAAAAGTGAGTGTATTAGTTTCCGATTGCTACTGCAACAAATTAATACAACTTTAGTGGCTTAAACAACTCAGCATTATTCTCTTCCCATCCTGGGAGTTCAGTGTCTAAAATCAAGATGCTCATAATACTGTATTCCTACTGGATGGATGAGGGGGGAATCCCTTTCCCTGTCTTTTTCAGCTTCTAAATGCTGTGTATGTTTCTTGCCTAGCATATATATTTTCCCCTGCGTATATTTCTTTCCCTGAAATCACTTCAATCACTCATTTCTGTTATCGTATAACAGCATACATCCTACGGCTAACTGATCCCTCTGCTTCCCTTTTTGAATATAAAGAGTTTTGTGATAATCCAGAATAATCTCCCCATCTCAGGGCCCCTGCTTTAATCCCTTCTGCTAAGTCTCTTTACCACATAAGGTGATAAATTCATAGATTTGGGGGACTGGGATATTGACATCTTTGGGAAGAAGGGACATTATTCAATCTGACTTACCCAGGGCGATATAGTTGCTATTATTTATTTGACAAAGATCATTCAGTACTTATCTGAAGGCACTATGCCAGAGGCAACAGAAACAAACAAGCAAAAAAAAAAAAAATGCAGTGAATCTGCGCATTATAGAATTCATGCTTGAGTTAAATGCATCACTGGAATGCTTAATGGTGAATGGTTTTGTATCACCAGGCAAGGGAGCCCAGAATGACACTTACTACACTATACTGTCATTACTTTTCTACTGGACTATCTGTCTTGCTAAACTTGAAGCATGTTTAAGAGAAAACTCCATTTCCCAAGGAGATCAGTCCTGGGTGTTCATTGGAAGGACTGATGTTGAAGCTGAAACTCCAATACTTTGGCCACCTGATGCGAAGAGCTGACTCATTTGAAAAGACCTTGATGCTAGGAAAGATTGAGGGCAGGAGGACAAGGGGATGACAGAGGATGAGATGGTTGGATGGCTTCACCGACTCGATGGACATGAGTTTGGGTGAACTCCAGGAGTTGGTGATGAACAGGGATGCCTGGCATGCTGCAATTCATGGGGTCACAGAGTCGGACACAACTGAGCAACTGAACTGAACTAAGCCCATGTCAGTGCCTGTCATATAGTAAGCACCCAGTAAAATTTAGTTGAATACCATTGTAACATAAAATAAAAATTTTCTAGTAAATAGTCTTGAAATTTTGGGGTAAGAGAAATTTTATAACTATTAATCTTTGTGTGAAAGCAATATTTATTTTTTTAAACTTTGTTGCTTTTAGAATAAGGAAACTAGTGTTATCTTCCAGGTTTTTAAGACTCAATAATGTGCATGAATGCGTTCCCTGTTGGCTCAGACAGTAAAACATCCCCCTGCAATGCAGTAGACCTGAGTTTGATCCTTGGTTCAGGAAGATCCCCTGGAGAAGAAAATGGCAACTCACTCCAGTACTCTTGCCTGGAGAATGCCATGGACAGAGGAGCCTAGCAGGCTACAGTCCATGGGGTCACAAAGAGTAGAACACAGCTGAGCAACTGTCCACACAATGTGCATGAGATATGTTGTGCCAAGGCAGACGGCAGAAAATAGAACATAAAACTCAGAAGAGATAGACCTTGTATAATTAAGAAAGGCATCAATTAGTATGCCACTTAGAAGCAGAATTCTGAATATGAATTCTAACATATACAGTTTAAAGCTATGGTGGTAACAAAGAATACCGGACTATATCAGGATAAGATGTAAACTTCAGTTATGAAATTGGTATTGTTATGAGCAAATAGCAGTCTAATGCAGAGGAATATTTCATTACTCTTTATTTTTACACATTTACCTGAAGGCATTTCAGACATCCATAAACTTCAGATTTCACACTCGGAATCTAAGGCCTTGGAGATAATATGCAATCTGGATTATGTCTAAGTGAATAAATGAGAAACAACTGATTTGTAGTAACCTTCACAAGTCAACTAATGGTAAAAGCAAAATTTCTGTTGTGTTAACATTTTTAAGCTTGGTGATCTTTTGTCAGATGAAATAATGACATAACAATATTTAAGACAGCAGCTTTTATTGTCCCTTTGCAGACCATTGCTCCAGTAACTGTTTAGTAGTGCCGGTATCATAGGAAGACAATTGTATACCTCAGCTGCTGTCCTCCCTGTGGCTGTAATGAAGTCCCTGTAGTAATCTAATTGTATTGACTTAGCAGGAAAGTGGAATTATAATTGACAATATAAAGCCAGGCAAATTGCACTATCAGAACAGACATGCTGACTTAAGCCCCACTGACATGAATGTCAAAAGTACTTTTTTTAATGGCTAAATTTTCCTTTTTCTAAATTATTCAGTTTTCAAACATTAAAATTATGCTGGAAACTTAATGTTTTGAGTTAAAGCTTTGAATTTTATTCCTCACTGCTGTACTCCCAGAGTGAAATGATTTAGAAACAATGTTGATGGATGTTATCAACATTCATTTATACTAACATCTTATAACATGAATTGCAAGATATGAATTCAAGGATAAACAATAATTGTTGAAATACCTGCATTGCAGATCTGATCCTTTTTGTGTATCATTTATCTTTGAAGGATAACAAATTTTTCTATAGTTTATATCATCAATATATTTTCTATATATTTGTATTCATTGTATTTTTGAGTTTATGCTTCTGTATGCCATCATTTCAGTCATGCTGACTCTTCGTGATCCCATGGACTGTAGCCCACCGAAGTCCTCTGTCCATGGGATTCTCCAGGCAAGAATACTGGGGTGGGTTGTCATGGCTTCATCCAGGGGATCTTCCCAATCCAGGGATCAAACCTGCATCTTCTGCATTACAGGTGAATTCTTTACGGCTGAGACACTGTGGAAGCCCTTTTAAGATTATATACCTCAATTAATAGCTAGGCTGGAATACACAAAAGCATTGTGAATCAGCATTATGATACTAAACATAAGAATAATAATATATCAAGTGGTCTACTTAGAGGGGACCTGGATTACTAAATTGAGGAATCTCAGTAAAACAAAATTTAGTTTGTAAAGAGACTTGGTTTGCTGGATTAGAGAAAGAGTTGAGCTCTTTAAAAAAAAAATAGCATAGAGCTCCAATTTGGTTGGGAATTTATTTTATATTATTAAAATAATTGTACTATTTTGAATTATTTGGCTATTATTTATGATGGGAGATATTCTAATGCATTGAATACTGCATGAGATTTATCAGGTGATCGTGGCCTGTGGTTTCTTTCCCACACGTACTATAGCACAAATTTGAACAAATCTCTTGGAATTTCACTTGGTTCAGAAATAATGATATCAAAATATTTGTGAAAAGTAAAGTAATGTTAAATAAAGCACTCTGCGTGTATGTACTTATCTGTACAGACAGAGAATACACAACTCAGGAGGGGTCGGTAGTTTTGCCATGCATTCCATTTTTATAAAATAAACTTTAAACCAAAATCTGAGCCACTAATTAAATTATGAAAATAATATAAAATAAATAGGAAAATAAATCTAATATTAATATGATGTATCTGATTGAAATAATTTCTTGTTATTAATCATTCTTCACGTGTACAGTACAGTGTTGTTCAGATAATAGGAGACAGAAAACAAAATTTTTGACCAATTAAAATTTATGTTCTACATCTTTTAGGAAACACTTGCTGATTTTCCAAAATAGTAATGATTTCTCCCTCTTTTTAACTCCTTAATCATTTTTTTAAATCACCTATTTATATTTTAACTGAAGTACAAGTCCCTAGTTTGTGTCTGACTCTTTGCAACTCCCTGGAGCCCAACAGGCTCCTCTGTCCATTGGGATTTTCCAGGCAAGAATACTGGAGTGGGTTGCCATGCCCTCCTCCAGGGCACCTTCCCAATCCAGGAATTGAACAGGGGTCTCTTACTTTGGAGGCAGATTCTTTACCATCTGAACCACCAGGGAAGCCAAAGAATACTGGCGTGGGTAGTCCAGGGGATCTTCCCAGCCCAGGAATCAAGTGAAGTCTCCCGCGTTGCCTGCGGATTCTTTACCAGTTGAGATACCAGGGAAGCCTCTTATATTTTAAGGACATTATTAATCCCCATTCTTTATTATTCTATTTACTTACTCATCTTCTTGATCCTACTAGATAGTAATTTAATACTAGTTCGTGTATTCACAGTATGATAAGATTCATATTGAATAAAATAAAAACACACAACTCCTCGATTTTTGTTGAGTGGCAGTACATTTTTACCAAAGTACATTCTTCATATACTTGGGAAGACAGTTCTTCCTACATTACACACAAGATTTAGTGAGGCAAGGATGAATCAGTTGAATAACTTCAATGATAATGCTCACAACTGTACCCACCTGACTGCTCTTACATTTGGGTGAAAGCAATTCCATGCTTTAGGAAAGAATATCAGAGTAGAACATTAGTGTCAAATTCTAACAGGACCAAATCCAGTTGGGCAAACTGTGGAAGATTTCTTCTTGGCCTCAGTTTCCATATATGTAAAAAGAAGAAATTGCATAATTTAGTTCAAAATTTTATCCATACATATTTCCAGTTGAGTGGACTGTGCTGCAAAGTTTGTCTTTCCTCTAATCTTATGAATATTTAGTTATACTGTATTAAGTATACTGTGGTGTTGGAGAAGACTCTTGAGAGTCCCTTGGACTGCAAGGAGATCCAACCAGTCCATTCTGAAGGAGATCGGCCCTGGGATTTCTTTGGAAGGAATGATGCTAAAGCTGAAGCTCCAGTACTTTGGCCACCTCATGGGAAGAGTTGACTCATTGGAAAAGACTCTGATGTTGGGAGGGATTGGGGGCAGGAGGAGAAGGGGACAACCGAAGATGAGATGGCTGGATGGCATCACTGACTCCGTGGGCATGGGTCTGGGTGAATTCCAGGAGTTGGTGATGGACAGGGAGGCCTGGCATGCTGCGATTCATGGGGTTGCAAAGAGTCGGACATGACTGAGCGACTGAACTGAACTGAAGTATACTTTATTGACTTCTCTTATGGCTCAGACAGTAAAGAATCTGTCCATAATGTAGGAGACTCAGGTTTGATCCCTGGGTCAGGAAATCCCCTGGAGAAGGGAATGGCAATCTACTCCAGCATTCTTGCCTGGAGAATCCCATGGACAGAGGAGTCTAGCAGGCTACAGTTCATATGGATGCAGAGTCAGACACACCTGAAGCAACTGAGCACACACGCATATAGGTAACCTAAATCCTATATATAAATACACAGTATTATCACCCCCTTTTCTAAAAATCTCTGTTTAAAATCAGAAGCCACTAAGAAAGATGTGATCCATGAACTAGTCTACAAAATTGACAAGGAAACAGTGGATACCATTTTGAGTCTCTTACAAAGTTAGTCAATAAATCTATTTATAAGAGAGCTCCTTTGTTAAATCAAAAACAGCAAATCTACTCGCTGGATTATTTTTAATATTTGTTATTTGGGGCAGGTAAAAAAGAAGAATTTTTTTTCTTGATTCAATTTTTTAAAATTTATGTACTCTATTTATAATTCATCAGCATTTAAAAAATCAGTGACATAAGACATTACCAAATTGAGAAATAGAGATGAAGTATAAGAACTGCTTCCATTGGATTGGGTGCATTTATTATATTGATGTCTGCAAAATCTAAGCTACACTGTTATAAGATTTTTCACTCTGTTAAAAATTTAATGGAAATTTTTGAACACGTTGCAGGCTTATCTTAAGAGGGAGTTGTCACAATTCCAAGTAACTAATGGACCTACTCTTATGGTGGTTGTCAAAGTGTAACTGATGGATTGCCTGCTTGATGGTTTGAAGGTTTTACCTTGAAGGATTTATAAACAGAACATGGATCACTTTGGCTCCCTCCTTACTGTTTGTTTTTGCTTTTTTAACTCCAATGCAAGTATGTGAAAGTCACTCAGTGGTGTCAGAATCTGTGACCCCATGGACTGTTCTCCAAGCAAGAATACTGGAGTGGGTAACTGTTCCCCTCTCCAGGGGATCTTCCCAAACTAGGGATCGAACCCTGGTCTCCCACATTGCAGGTGGATTCTTTACCATCTGAGCCACTAAGGAAGCAAGTATAGGTATTTTATCATATCCAGTCATGTATTTTTTAATGTTTTGTGTTGTTTTTCTTATGGTGAAGTTTTACTTTTTAAAGGCCAAGAGATTTCAAAGGAAATCTTGCTATATTCTCTGCCAAAATTTTTTGTGAACTCCATTATCATTTAGAAATTTTGTGAATCTCATTATGAAATGAGAAAGTTTTAAATGACACAAAATGAAATGTTTATTACAGATTGTATACATTGTCTTTAATGCTTATGCCTAACTTTAAAAATTATTTTCTCAAATTTAACATAAAATGAATAATAAAAATCAAAGTTTATCTCATTTCATTTAAGAACTAGGTAGGAATAATTTGCAAATATTTGATATTCTAAATTATGTATTTTAATTCATTCTGCAGGTTATAAAGATATGACTTTGTATAATCTGTATTTTAAGCAGGTGATTACCATCCTCAAACAACATTTTTCTGTCTCATCTAAATTTTGCCTTTTCTGTTATCTTCTACCTTGATAGCATTTGAAGAAATTAGATTTCCAAAGAAATCTGAAATAAATCATTTACAAGTAGTATTATACATAATATTTAAAATATAGATATTCAAAAAGAGCTTTCAATGATAAACTGTTTTTCTAATATAACTGTAGTCATCCCTGGATATACTTTATTGATCAGAATAATTAGACTTTCTGAGATATTTCACTGAGTCACTTTGGTTTGCTTAATGACATCTTACTTTGCATTTATGAGGACTTATTTGGATTTTGTTCTTTGTCTAAGCAATTTGAAATAAAAGCAATCATGTGGTTAGTTTCACTATTGCATGGTTAGCCAAGGGTGATTCTTATAATACTCATGGTTTGCCAGTATACAGAATTGACAGTCACATGAAATCCTTGCTTTATTTTTAATAAATCTTCTTATCCATTTCTGACAGTAAGCATTTAATTAATCTTTGTGTATCAAATATATCAAAAATGTATAAGCATTTCTTTATTAAATATTGAACTAGTCTTTTATCACTAATTTCAGTGGTAATTATATTTTCAAGGAATCTACTGTATATATTTTTTATAAATGAATGATCTTTGTAGGGTGAAAGTAAAATTTACAGGTTACTAAAAGACTCTGAAAGGTTTCTTTTTGTCCTGGATCCATGTCATCTCTCTTAACAATTATAGATATTAAAACCTTTGGGAGAATACAATCTGCATAATATGAAAGTCATAATTATTAGAATAGTTGAGTCAGTTCAGTCACTGAGTCGTGTCAGACTCTGTGACCCCATGGACTGCAGCACACCAGGCTTCTCTGTCCATCACCAACTCTTGGGGCTTACTTAAACTCATGACCATAGAGTTGGTGAATCTGGCATATTGAATGTAGCACTTGCACAGCATCATCTTTTAGGATTTGAAATAGCTCAACTGGAATTCTATGGCCTCCACTAGTTTTGTTCATAGTGATGCTTCCTAAGGCTCACTTGACTTCACATTCCAAGATGTCTGGCTCTAGGTGAGTGATCACACCACCGTGGTTATCTAGGTCATGAAAATCTTTTTTGTATAGTTCGTGGATTCTTGCCACCTCTTCTTAATATCTTCTGCTTCTGTTAGGTCCATACCATTTCTGTCCTTTATTGAGCCCATCTTTGCCTGACATGTTCCCTTGGTAACTCTAATTTTCTTGAAGAGATCTCTAGTCTTTCTCATTCTGTTGTTTTCTTCTATTTTTTTGCATTGATCACTGAGGAAGTCTTTCTTATCTCTCCTTGCCATTCTTTGGAGCTCTACACTCAAATGGGTGTATCTTTCCTTTTCTCCTTTGCCTTTTGCTTCTCTTCCTTTCTCAGCTATTTGTAAGGCCTCCTCAGAAAACCATTTTGCCTTTTTGTATTTCTTTTTCTTGGGGATGGCCTTGATCATTGCCTCCTGTACAATGTCATGAATCTCTGTCCATAGTTCTTCAGGCAACCTGTCTATCAGATCTAATCCCTTGAATCTGTTTGTCACTTAAACTGTGTAATCATAAGGGATATTTGATTTAGGTCATACCTGAATGGTCTAGTGGTTTTCCCTGATGCTGCTGCTGCTAAGTCGCTTCAGTCGTGTCCGACTCTGTGCGACCCCATAGATGGCAGCCCACCAGGCTCCCCCGTCCCTGGGATTATCCAGGCAAGAACACTGGAGTGGGTTGCCATTTCCTTCTCCAATGTATGAAAGTGAAAAGTGAAAGTGAAGTCGCTCAGTCGTGTCCAACCCTCAGCGACCCCATGGACTGCAGCCTACCAGGCTCCTCCATCCATGGAATTTTCCAGACAAGAGTACTGGAGGTGGTTTTCCCTACTTTCTTCAATTTAAGTCTGAATTTTGCAATAAGGAATTCATGATATGAGCCACAGTCAGCTCCCAGTCTCTTTTTTGCTGACTGTAAACAGCTTTTCCATCTTTGGCTACAAAGAATACAATCAATCTGACTTCTGAATTGACCATCTGGTGATGTCCATGTGTAGAGTCTTCTCTTGTGTTGTTGGAAGAGGGTATTTGCTATGACCAGTGCATTCTCTTGGCAAAACTCTATTAGCCTTTGCTTGCTCATTCTGTACTTTAAGGCCAAATTTGCTTGTTACTCCAGGTATCTCCTGACTTCCTACTTTTGCATTAGAGTCCCTGATGTTGAAAAGGACATCTTATTTTGGTGTTAGTTCCAGAAGATATTGTAGGTATTCGTACAGCTGTTCAACTTCAGCTTCTTCAGCATTACTGGTTGGGACATACACTTGGATTACTGTGATATTGAATGGTTTGCCTTGGAAACTAACAGAGATCATTCTGAGATTGCATACAAGGACTGCATTTTGGACTGTTTTGTTAACTATGATGACTACTCCATTTCTTCTAAAGGATTCTTGCCCACAGTTCACCCATTTCAGTCCATTTTAGTTCACTGATTCCTAAAATGTCGAAGTTCACACTTGCCGTTTCCTGTTTGACAAATTCTAATTTACCTTGATTCATGGATCTAACATTCCAGATTCCTATGCAATATTTTTCTTTACAGCATTGAACTTTACTTCCATCACCAGTCACATTCACAACTGGGTGCTGTTTTTGCTTTGGCTTCACCCCTTCATTCTTTCTGGAGTTATTTCTCCACTGATCTCCAGGAGCATATTGGGCACCTACCGACCTGGGGAGTTCATCTTTCAGTGTCCTGTCTTTTTACCTTTTCATACTGTTCATGGGGTTCTCAAGGGAAGAATACTGAAGTGGTTTGCCATTCCCTTCTCCAGCGGACCATGGTTTGTCAGAACTTTCCGCCACGACCCGTCTGTCTTCGGTGGCCCTACACGGCATAGCTCATAGTTTCACTGAGTTAGACAAGGCTGTGGTCCATGTCGTCAGTTTGATTAGTTTTCTGTGGTTGTGGTTTTCGTTCTGTCTGCCCTCTGAGGAATAAGGATAAGAGGCTTATGGAAGCTTCATGATGGGAGAGACTGACTGAAGGGGAAATTGGATCTTGTTCTCATGGGTGGGGCTTGCTCAGTAAATCTTTAATCCAGTTTTCTGTCGATGGGTGGGGCTGTGTTCCCTCTCTGTTTGACCTGAGACCAAACGTGGTGGAGGTAATGAAGATGATGGGACCTGCTTCAAAAGGCCCAGTGCAAGCACTGCTGCACTCAGTGCCCCAGACCCCGTAGCAGGCCACTGCTGACCCACACCTCGGCCAGAAACTCCTGGACACCCATGGGCAAGTCTGGGCCAGTCTCTTGTGGGGTCACTGCTCCTTTCTCTTGCATCCTGGTACACACAAGGTTTTGTTTGTGGCCTCCAAGAGTCTGTTTCCCCAGTCCTGTGTAAGTTCTGGAGGCTCTGTGGTGGAGTTAATGGTGACCTCCTCCAAGAAGGCTTTGCCATACCCAGGTCTACGGCATCCAGAGTCCATAGCCCTGCAGCAGGCCGTGGCTGACCCATAACTCCGCAGGAGACACTCAGACACTCAACAGCAGGTCTGGCTCAGTCTCAGTGTGTTATCCTGGTGCACACAGGGTTTCGTTTGAGCTCTCTGAGCATCTCTGGCCAGTATGGAGTTTAATTGTAAATGCAATTTTGCCCCTTCTTCCATCTTGGTGGGACTTCTCCTTTATCCTTGGACATTTTTTTTTTTTCCCGTGGAATCCAACATTTCCTATTGATGGTTGTTCAGCAGGAAGTTATAATTTTGGAGCTCTTGCAGGAGATGAGCACATGTCCTACTACTCTGCCATCATGACCTCATCATAAACTCAAATAGTTGAGTAGCTCTAATAATAACATGAAAACATACCAAAGAGTCTAGGAATATTAACTCATCATTTTCGGGACTAAAAAGATAGAAAAACAGATATTATAAAATATCATTCATTCAAAGTTTTTGTTAAATATTTGTGTAGCTACAGTTGAGGCTTCAAGATATCACAAACATGCAAACACTCCTTGAGATCTTTGTATTTGAGTGGGGAAACTAAAAACTAATGCTTATTAGCAGAGATTATTTAAATTCAAGGGGATGCTTAAATATTGACCTTTTCAGGATACTTTCATACGTATTTCATGACCTTTAAGCATCCCTACCTTATAACTCAAGTAATTTAGAATTTTCTTAGTTTCCTGTAGCTCAATGAAGAGTATCTGGGCTCAAGATTTATGCAACCTTTTCTGTTATTAATTTAAGACATAATTTATCTGTTAAGTGATTCTGAATATGCTTTCTAATAACCTCATTTAGTCTGTCCTTTTAAGTGAAAATGGGCATCATAGAAATGATCTTCTAGGTTATTATAACCATATAGTGAATATTGAATGTGAAATTACCTAGCCCAGTGGTTACACAGAACATGTATTTAATAACTGTTTTTCTATCTGCCATTTTCCTGTCCTTTTTTGTATATTTTGGAATTCTGCTACATTCTAGACATTGTTCTCAGTATTGTGAATAAGATTGAATTCAGCCTGTCTTTGGCCCTAAACAACCCATAACTCTTCTGATTTCACTTTTAATCTTCTCTGCTTGAAATCAGTGTACAAAATAACCTGATATTTTATAATAATCTTGTTTTCATATACGGCCATTTCTCAGCAGTCTTCATTTCCTTTCCTCTTGTTAATATCCACAACACACTAATTACATCTATCTATTCACTAGCCCCAATTCTTCCAGTGTTCTTCACTACATATATTATCTATTTTTATCATAAAATTTAATTTTTTTTTTTTGCCTAAAAATATAAGCCTTCCATGATCTAACCCAAGTCCATATTGTAAAAATGATTGTCAACCTACTTCTCTTACAACTGTTACCTGCATGGTCCAGCTTGCATCACTTTCTCATGTTGTCTGGGCTTTTGGCCTCTGGTGAATCACACCTTTTCTCCTAACAATCTATTCAGATTCTACTTATCTTTCAGTGCCCATATTAAATCATCCCTTTCTCCTAGTCAAACACCTAAAAATCATTCTTACTTCTGCCTCGTAAATACAAGCATCATGTAGGCCTCATTGTGTGCTTAAATCTACACCTATATTAACATTTGAATGTACAAGTAGATTGTAAATGAGAAAAAGGATAAGATCTTAGAGTCTTGCATCCCTATTGGCTTCAGAAAAAACAAGTTATTTAATCCGTATCTTGTTACAGAAATAATTTAGAAAATCTTACATAGATATGTACTTCAAAAGGGGAACATAGAAGATTTTAAAAGAATGAAAATGTGGGGTGGGTAGGGGACGGAGGCTCAAGAGAGATGAGATATATGCCTAATTATGGCTGGCTTGCATTGTACAGCAGAAACCAACATGACATTGTAAAGCAGTTTTCCTCCAATTAAAAAATAAATTTAAAGATAAATAAATATTTTAAAAAGAAGGAAAATGCCTATGTAAATTAAGAACTAAATCATTTATTATTAATATAGATTATAATTAATATTTTATAAGAATTTTAATATAAATTACCTAATTATTTTGCATATATATTATTTTAGAAAGAAAGCTAGAGAAATTTGGAAATGATAATTGAATATAGATGATAGGCATGGTTATTGATGAATAATTGAAATTTTCCTTATCTGAAAAATATTAAAGGCAAATTAATTGCAGAAGATTTCTCATCTTTCTGGAATTATTAAAGATTATGGAGATTGCAGGAGAGTTTAATCTGAATAATGGACTCCAAAATATATGATTATATTATTATACATGTATATGTATCTATGTGCATATTTGCATATATATGCACACTTTTATAATATTTATGAAAAACATTCAGACTAATTAAAGGTTCTTCAGTAGCATACTCTCACTTTGCTTTTGTTCACTAATTTCTCTTAATTTGTTACCTTTATCTCAATATTCTCAACTCTTTTTAGAGTTGAGTTATCTTGGCATAACTGATAGTTTGAAAAGTTGTAGAAAGTGCTTTACTTTTTGTCTTAATGAAGAATAGTAACTCTTGGGGATGCTATCCTGACTCTGAAGCTACATTATACAAAACATGAGTGATGCTTTTTTTTTCTCTGGAAAAACTAGTGTAGTTCACTCTCTCTTCCCCTGAGTCTGTTGCCTCATTCTGTGTGCTTTGGAAGTTCAGTATGGACTTGAACTCTAATATATTCCATCAATAACGTACACTGAGCACTATGAAAATATAGTAACAAATGTATGAGACAACTCATTTCCCAGCCTTGGAATCTTACTATTTTAGGAAAACATCTCATGGTTATGTGTGTCTGTGTGATACAGTGGATATAAATCTCAAAAAATGCATTTACTTTTGAAATTCCTTCTTCTTTGAAGGAAAGAAAGAATGGTAAATATGAGCAAATATGCTGCACCAAGTTAGCCTACCATCATAAATCAATCATTGCATTGCTTTCCCCAGAGTCTGGGAGGAACACTGTCCACCCATCTCTCCAAGCAGCTACTATAGATAAATCAGAATGGGCATGTATGCTATAACCAATTTGCCACCCTATGTTAAATATCTCCTACTGATTGTTTAAACCATTTTTTTTTTTTTTTTGGTTGTGTGAACCATAAAGATAATTATTTACTAAGAATTTGTTCAAATTTTTTAAACTTCTATTTTTTTCTAATCTGTGTGTGTGTGCTTAGTCACTTAGTCATGGCCAACTGTTTGCAACCCCAAGGACTGTCGCCTGCCAGGCACCTCTGTCTGCATAATTTTCCAGGCATAAGTATTGGAGTGAGTTGCCATTTCCTAGTCCAGGGGATCTTCCCAACCCAGGGATCAAACCTGCCTCTTGTGTCTCCTGCATTGGCAGGAAGATTGTTTACCCCTGAGCCACCTGGAAATTCCATTTATTGATAAAATGAAGCTTTGATTTCTAAGAAATCAATTTGTGCCATTCAATTTCTCAATATGTTCTCTATAAAGATACACTTTATTTCTACTACTGTTTACTGCTTTGTCTGTTTATTTATTTATTTATTTGCACTACCATTATTCTCTATATATGCTTATTAAATTTTTCTTCAGATAATTATTATAATAATAATACACTGAATAGGCTTATAATCTCTTATTTGTAGATTAACTTTTAGTGTTTTTGAAGGTTTCTGTCTTATTGACTCAAGTGGCTCAGTTGTGTCTGACTCTTTGTGACCCCATGGACTCTCTAGTCCATGGAATTCTCCAGGCCAGAACTTGGAGAGGGTAGCCTTTCCCTTCTCCAAGGGATTTTCCCAACCCAGGGATCAAACCCAGGTCTCCCACAGGGATTCTGTCATATTAGAGTATTAATATTTTTTTAAAACTTCCAAAACTGTTTTCTTTATAAGTGTTCCTATGAGTAAAAATCATAATTGAAATTAGCCCTTAATTATATGACCTATTTTAGTACTGATATTCTGAAGTATTTTGATGGATGGCATAATAGTTTTATTTTTGAAAGTTGTGGCCCTGGACGTTCTTTTTCTAATACTTGCCCACTTTGCAGTTTGGCTGCTCTTGCCTTTGCCTTCCACAGCTTATGGAGTGTTCTGTATTTGTGATTTTTTTTTTTTTTTTGGCTCTGTCCTCCTCCAGGACTTTTTCTTCACATGGTCTTTGTGCTGAGTAGCAGTAAAACAAGCTATGCACGAGTAAGTCATCAACCCAACAGACCTACCGTACTTTAGAACCACTCATGTTTAACTGCACCTTAAATCACTGCAGTAGACAACCACTGCGTCAGTGGAACAAAAGTACTCATCTTAAACCATATCACTCTCTGACATACATAACATCTGCTTAGACTCAGGGGAACTTTCATGGATTTTTTTAGTCTATTTGTCTACTAGATGCAGAATTGTATTTAAACTAGATATACAAAAGAAAATCAAGAGAAAAAAATAAGCATGCATACACACATAAAGGGCTTCCCAGGTGGCGTTAGTGGCGAAGAATCCACCTGCCAATGCAGGAGACTCAAGAGATGCAGGTTCAATCTCTGGGTCGGGAAGATCCCCTGGAGTAGCAAATGGCAACCTGCTCCAATTATCTTGCCTGGAAAATTCCATGGACAAAAGAGTCTGGTGGGCTACAGTCCATGGGGCTGCAAAGAGTCAGACGTGACTGAGCACTTATGCATAAAAATGTATATTTTTTTATTTTTCCATGTGCCACTCCCTAACTCCACTGATTTCCTTTGTTCAGAATCCTCATTAATTATGTGTTTGTGTGTATGCAAGTTGCCCAATTGTGTCTGACTCTTTGTGGACCCCATGGATTATAGCCCGCCAGGCTCCTCTGTTAAATGGAATTCTTTACCACTGCACCACCTGCAGATTCTTTACCACAGAACCAACCTGGAAAGCCCCTCATTAATTACACTGCCTCCAAAACAGAGCAGATTGGGGCAGTTTAACACAACTGAATATATAGGATATAAAGTTTGCAAATAAGTGATTGCTAGAAATCCAGTGTTCTGAAGAAATTGTGTCTTCTCATCTTGCCATACTTGATACGAGATCCCAAATGTTTAACTAATCTTAATGATGTAAAGAATCAGTGGATTAATTCAGTATATGCTCAGTGCAGGATCTTTATACTACATCATTTGATTTTAAAAAAAAATTGCAAGGCCTAGCATAGTGCCTGATAGAAAGTGTCAAGGGCAGAGAGACTCTATGGTTGGCTCACAATGGGGTAGGGAGGGAAGACTGAGAACTCATACTTCTTATTAGGGTCTCTGTTTATACATTTGTTCATTTACAGTGCCACTTTAGTTTCTATTTTCTAAAAGCTTAACCATACTTAACACATTCCCTCCTTCCTATTTCCATGGGTGGCTCATTTAGTGAAGCTCTCCACACTTGAGATACTTTGGTAACATTGGTTGTTGACATTTTAGCTAATAGTGTATAAATAAAAACTGACGAGTTGGCCTAAGTTTTAAATACTTTCCTTGCTCTTTCTGTTGCTGGAGAGCAAACAGAAATTAATTATTTAAACATCTTCTGTGTGCTTGCTATGTGCAAATAATGATATTGCTAGAGGCAGGGATGATGGCAAAATGTGTGTAATTGTGGATACTAAAAACCTAGATAACTTTTTCAAAATGTGGAGTATGTATCTTTTCTAGACCCTAAAATAAACAATAAGGTTAAAAATGATCCATTAAAAAAAACAAATTTTCAACAATAAAATTAATTATTAAACAGTGATAAATTCACAAGTGGGTTATTATTTAGTAAGAATTAAGTTTTGCTATTTTGCTTGCATTCAGAGAGATAAAATCTTAATGAATATGCCAGACCCTTATAGAACAGGATTTTTCTTTTACTGGCTGATGAATCCAAATTTTATTCCTTCATTCGTGAATCATTTTGAAGAAATTTGCTAAAATTGGAAGTCAGTTGCCTCTTCATTCATTGCTGAATTTACTAAAATGGGCCTCACTGTGTCTCCTAGAATTTATCAAACATTTAACACTTATGCATATTGATTTTAACTCTTAGTTCAATTATATTCACTTTTTCTAAATCTCCCAGAGAGGAGTGATGATGCTGATATATCATCTTTGTTGCAGTGAAATTCTGCAAAAGTACTTCTGATTCCTTATTTAGTAACATGGGCAGAAAAAAATGTGATTACCTTTAGCCAGTGACCAAACCCAAGAAGTCGTTAGAAAAAGGTGAGGCAGAGGAGAGACCATCTCTGTAGCTGCCTGGTCTGCTAAAAATGTGTGTGTGTGAAATACCCTCTTCCTTCCTGGGAGAGGCTGTGGAGGCCAAGTTGTGAACTGGGAAAGGGTGCACACAGGTGGAGGCGAGGGAAAACTTGACACCTCTGTGAGTCGCCTGAAAGTGAAAAAGTGAAAGTCACTGAGTCATGCCTAGCTCTGTGTGACCCCATGGACTGTAGCCCGCCAGGCTCCTCTTTCCATGGAATTCTCCAGGCAAGAATACTGGAGGGGGTAGCTGTTCCCTTCTCCAGGGGATCTTGCCGGCCCAGAGATCAAACCCAGGTCTCCTTCACTGCAGGCGGGTTCTTTACCATCTGAGCCACCAGCGAAGCCCGTGAGTCATCCAGTAATAGTAAGTGAGTTCTGTGTGTCATCGGGCTTCCCTGGTGGCTCAGATGGTAAAGCGTCCGCCTGCAATGCAGGAGACCTGGGTTTGGTCCCTGAGTCGGGAAGATCCCCTGGAGAAGGAAATGGTAACCCACTTCTGTATTTTTGCCTAGAAAATTCCATGGACAGAGGAGCCTTGTAAACTACAGTCCACGGGGCTCAATATCACCAAAACTGCCTGTGTATTTCCAAAATTCCCCAAATTCCACACAAATTTAACTAAATAGATTTCAGAATTCAAAGTGGAGTGCAGGTAAGGAAAGGTGTACAAGGACTGTGAAAGTCTGTTATAATTTCCCAGACTCCTTGAATACTGTTCCGTGTACTGCATTGCAATGCATATCAAGGTCATTATGCTTAAAATAGAAACAGAAGAGTAAAAATTACTCAGTTTTAAAAGCAGAAAGGGCAAAAGCGGTTGCCAGGAGCTGAAGGTAGGAGAAATACAGAGTGGCTGGTTAAAGTCTCAGAAGTTTTCAGCTGTAAGATCAATTAAGTCTGAGGAGCTCATGTAAACATGGTGGGTATCAATTGATTGCATTATATTGTATAGTGAAATATACAAGAGAAAAGTCTTAAATATTATCACACACAGAAGACAAGTATATGAAGTGACAGGTTAATTAACTAGATGGTAGGCAATCCTTTCACAATGTGCAGATAGATCACTAGGACAAACACTAAATATCTTACAATTTCGCATCAATTACATATCAGTAAAACTGAAATTTTAAAAAATCACTGTCTTTCATTCTTTTCCACATTTGTAAAGTGACTATTTATTGTTTTAATGGGTCAGGTGTGACTCAGTCTGGTAATAAATAAGTAAAGAGGATATGTTCAATTCATATAACATGGCCTATTAAATACAAAGGAAACAACATTTTACCCAATTTATGAAATTCAGATAAAATGTGGACATACTTCATTATTGTGAGCAGATCAAAAGGTTGAATGTTGAATATCATTCTAATTTAGTATTGAGAATGTTTTATTTCTTTCTTGTTCAAAATACACAAAATAATTAGTTGTAAAGTATATTTGATAACATTGAAGATAAGTAGGATAGATTAAAATTGAAATATCTAAGGTATTTCTATAGAATATGAAAAAATAGTGATATTGTTTTAGTGTATTTTTATTGTACTCATATATAGTTCAATAGGTTTATTTGTTCAATAATGACATTTCTCAAATGCACTTAGTATAGTTTATAGGCTTTTAGTATTAATTTAGTAATCCAGCCCTCATTTAAATATCTCTGGGAAATTAGAAATCTTATTCAATAAATAAATGCACCATTTAGATTTGAAAGTATTTTTTGAAGCATTACTTAAAGATTTTTAATATAGAAAATCTAAAGTATGTTAGGTTAGAGCCTCTTGATGAAGGTAAAAGGGGAGAGAGAAAAAGTTGGCTTAAAATTCAACATTCAGAAATGAGGATTCATGGCATCCTGTCCCATCATTTCATGGCAAATAGATGGGGAAACAATGGAAACAGTGACAGACTTTATCTTCTTGGGCTCCAAAGTCACTGCAGATAGTGACTGCAACCATGAAATTAAAAGACACTTGCTCCTTGGAAGAAAAACTATGACCAACCTAGACAAAATATTAAAAAACAGAGACATTACTTTGGCGACAAAGGTCCATCTAGTCAAAGCTATGATTTTTCCAGTAGTCATGTATGGATAGGAGAGTTGGACCTTAAAGAAAGCTGAGCGCCAAAGAATTGATGATTTTGAACTGTGGTGTTGGAAAGGACTCTTGAGAGTCCCTTAAGCTGCAAGGAGATCCAACCAGTCCATCCTAAAGGAGATCCGTCCTGGGTGTTCATTGGTAGGACTGATGCTGAAGCTGAAAAACTCAAGTACTTTGGCCACCTGATGCGAAGAACCAACTCATCTGAAAAGACCTTAATGCTGGGAAAGATTGAAGGCAGGAAGAGAAGGGGACGACAGAGGATGAGATGGTTGGATGGCATTACCAACTCAATGGACGTGAGTTTGAGCAGGCTGTGGGAGCTGGTGAACCACAGAGAAGCCTGGCGTGCTGCAGTCCATGGGGTCACAAAGAGTCAGCCATGACTGAATGACTGAACAAAACTGAACTAAAAGTATGTTAAACCTTATTGGTGTCATGGAGTGCTTTCTGGGTGATGACATATTTTTTAAAAAATTTAACTGAAGATAACTGCTTTCAGAATTTTGTGTTTTTCAGTCATACATCAAGAATCAGCCATAGGTACACCCATGTCCCTTCCCTCCTAGGCTTCCCTTCCTATCTCCATCCCAACCCCATCCTTCAGTCTGTTGCAGAGCCCGTTTGAGTTCCCTGAATCACACAGCAAATTCCCCTTGGCTCTCTATTTTACATATGGTATGGTAAATTTCTATGTTACTGTCTCCATACATCTCCCCTTCTCCCTCCTCTCCTCAACGGTGTCCATATGTCTGTTCTGTGTGTCTGTTCTTCCATTGTTGCCCTGAAAATAAGTTCATTGGTGACATCTCTTCAGATTCCATATATATGTTTCAATATATGATGTTTATATTTCTCTTGCTGACCTACTTCACTCTATATAATAGGCTCTAGTTTCATCCACATCATTAGAACAGATTCAAATGCATTCCTTTTAATGGCTGAGTAGTATTCCATTGTATATATGTACCATAGCCTCTTTATTCATTCATCTGTCAGTGGACATCTAGGTAGCTTTCGTGTTCTAGCTGTTATAAATAGTGCTGTAGTGAACACTGGGGTACATGTGTCTTTTTCAGTTTTAATTTCCTCAAATTCAAAGGAGTGGGATTGCTGGTCATATGATGGTTTTATTCCTAGCTTTTTATTAACACTCTGGTGGGCAATCTAATGAATATGAATGATTCATCATTTTCTACTTTTCACATATAACTTTACATTAAGAGAGTTGCAATGTTCTTTCATTTGTATCATTAAATTGAAATTTGGGGAATGATGGATTAACTATTGAGTAGCTACCATACTCTTGATGTGTGTCTTTGCCCATATTGTGTTTAGAGCATGAAACTTCTTCCACTGAAGTTAGATTCTATCCTGGGAATGCACTGACCTGTAGCCTATTGCTTTCTAATCTGTTATATACAAAAAATTATAAGGAACAGCTGCATGAGAACATGGCTGTGGCTTTCAGCAAGTCACCTCAGGTCACCGCTTCCAGGAGACTATCTGATGGAATCCATCCAGGGGCATAAAATAAGCTCTTAGAACTTGATTTGAGCTCAGTGTGGCCATTTTTCTTATGTATGGATGAATAATAAATGTTCCCTTCCTAAGAATTACCTTAACTACCTCATAGTTAACTCTCAAACAAGGGAATGGCTGCCTACTCCAGTATTCTTGCCTGGAGAATTCCATGGGCAGAAGCCTGGCCAGCTACAGTCCATGGAGTTGCAAAGAGTATGACATGACTGAGCAACTAACACCTCCCCTATATATTCCCTCTTTCCAGTACACTACACAGCTCCACTTGTTAGGCAGTAGATAGGTCTTCTCTTGCCTTGATTACAAATTTCAGTTTTTTTTTTTTTGTTTGTTTTTTTTTTTTTTCCTTTAGGAAGCTCAGCCCAGGACAGACTTTCTTCTTGCAGCAATAGTAAACACATTTGAGCCCTCACCATTTTTTTTTCTTCATCCTGTTTTCATTTTAGATTTGTCTATATATTTTCAATGTACACTTAAACACTAGACAGATTTATCACTCTCATTTTGCAGGAAAGGTGCATAGAGCACAAATATGTACAAGTTCACATGTAGAGAGAAGGGAGCTAGTAATTGTCCTGAAATGTTTATGTTTATGGATTATGCATATGGGCATAACTGTGTGTGTAAAATGTGTGTGTATATGTGATTATATTGATTTTTTTTTTTTTTTTGTCATCGAACCTTGTATTAGCTGCTGTCTATGAACGTTAGTACATATAGAACTAGTTCAGTTGACTTTTGAAATCATAGCTCGGTCAGTTAAGAATCTGTCTACAATGGAGACCGGGGTTCGATTCCTGGGTTGGGAAGATACCCTGGAAACAGGAATGGCATCCCATTTCAGTATTCTTTCCTGGAGAATCCTGGACAGAGGAGCCTGGCAAGGTACAGTCCATGGGGTTGCAAGAGTCGGAGAAGACTTAGTGACTAAACCACCACCGTCACAATTCATTTTAACTCACTAATGTTTTTCCACTCTTTAAATGTCATATACATATACAATATATATATATATATATATATTTCTCTTTTAATGCACATTTAAATGTTATATGTTTAGTCGCTCAGTCGTGTCTGACTCTGCAACCCCATGGACTGTAGCCTGCCAGGCTCCTTTGTCCAAGAGGATTCTCCAGGCAAGAAGACTGGAGTGGGTTTTCATGCCTTCCTCCAGGGGATTTTGCCAAACCCAGGTCTCCTGCATTGCAGGCATATTCTTTGCTGTCTAAGCCACCAGGGAGGCTTCTGTTTAAATATGTTTTATATATATATATATATATAGTCATTCAGTTGTTTCTAACTCTGTGACCGCATGAACAGTAGCCCACCAGGCCTCCTCTGTCCCTGGGATTCTCTGGTGAGAATACTGGAATGGATTGCCATTTCTTTCTCCAGGAATATATATGTGTGTGTACACACACACACACACACACATATATTAATGAATATTTATATGATTTTTTCCCAATATTCCAGCATTGCAAAACATCTTTTGCACATGTTTTAAAAGTTTGGGACGTTCTATTGTATATATAAGGAAATTCTGGTGTATAGGGCATTCACAATTGCAACTTAACGGTTCAGTTCAGTTCAGTTCAGTCACTCAGTCATCTCTGACTCTTTGCGACCCCATGGAATGCAGCATGCCAGGCCTCCCTGTCTATTGCCAACTTCCAGAGTTTACTCAAACTCATGTCCATTGAGTCAGTGATGCCATCCAGCCATCTTATCCTCTGTCATCCCCTTCTACACCTGCCTTCAATCTTAGCTTAACAGGTATTTTCTTAATCTCTTTCCAAAATAAATTTCCAGGGCATTTTCCCACTAGCAGTTTTTAAGAATTCCTGTTTCTTCATATTTTTCCAACATTTGGTATTCCCCAAAACTTCAAATTAACCATTTATGTATGTCTATTTCTGAAACTTCTGTTATGTTCCAGCAATCTACTTTTCTACCCTTGAATCAGCACCACCTGGTTGAATATAGCTTTATAATAATTCTTTTGATATCTGGTAAGGTAAACCTGTGCTTACTCTTTCAAAAATTTTATTCTTTACCCTTCACTCAATAATATGAATTCATTTCCATTTAGAAGCAGAAATGGTTTATCATAATTCAGAATTTTAGGGTACAATAATATTCTGATGAAACAAAATTAATTTCTATAAATATGACTGCAAACCACTCTCTTGTTTTTAAATAATCATATCCATTTCCATTTCTTTTCATGTTTTTGATAGGTTGATTCTCAAGAAGTTACTTTTGTATTTTCTACACAGTCTGAGTTTCTTCAAATATAATTTACCAGTTTTGCATCCCTATCCTCTTGCTTTTTCTTTGCCCAAAATGCCACCACCCTGGCTTATTCTTAATTTATTAAAATCTTTAAAAGTAAAATGGGGCTTCCTTGGTGGCTCATATGTTCAGGTGTCTGCCTGCAATGCAGGAGACTGGGTTTGGTCCCTGGGTTGGGAAGATCCCCTGGAGAAGGGAATGGCTACCCCTCCAGTATTCTTGTCTGGAGAATCCCATGGACAGAGGAGCCTGGCAGATTATAGTCCATGGGGCCTCAGAGTCAGACATTACAGAGCAACTAGCACTCCAGCACTCTTGCCTAGAAAATCCCATGGATGGAGGAGCTTGGTAGGCTGCAGTCCATGGGGTCGCAAGGAGTCGGACGTGACTAAGCAACTTCACCCTCACTTTTCACTTTCATGCACTGGAGAAGGAAATGGCAACCTACTCCAGTGTTCTTGCCTGGAGAATCCCAGGGATGGGGAAGACTGGTGGGCTGCCGTCTATGGGGTCGCACAGAATCGGACACGACTGAAGCGACTTAGCAGCAGCAGCAGCAGCAGCAGCAGCAGCACTTTCACTTTACTTTCTAAAAGTTATATGCAACCTACTTCTCCAAAGCCACCTTGTATCCTATCCAGAGAGTGATTCTTCCACCCATCAAATTCCTAGGCACTTACTACTCTCTTAGAGTTTATCAGAAGTGCTCGGACTGCTGCTGTAGGAACCATAGCTCCCCGGAGCTTCAAGCCAAAGCACCTTTCTAGTCCTCCCATGGTGTAGCCTGGGGAGCACTGTGTAAATTTCCTTACAGGCATCCAGTGTCTACCCAGTTCCTGCATTTCTGGGGAGCCACCTTCCCACAGTTAGTCCATTCAATTTTCAGCCTAGTGAGAAAACCTTTTTCTTATTTCTGATGTTTTCCAAACATTAGTCACTTTCTACAAACGTCATGGCTTTCCACATATTTATATAACACGTACACTTACTTCTGTGTAAATAAAGCTATTTTAAAGGAAATTTCAGACCAATATAGTAAACTGGAAACCCATCACACTTGCCAAAAGACAGTATATTAAAAGATAAATACAACAAAAACAAAGCAAGGTTATTATATCTTACCTACAGACATATTGTTTGACTGAAAACTCCTCTAACAGCTCTTTCTCCGAGGGGAAAGGCTAGAAATTAGTTAATGTGCTTATTAGCGTAAGAAGGACTTTCCACGTGATATGTTGAGAAAGCTTGGACGCAAAGGTAAAAGAGGATAGATTTCTCTTTATGTGAATCAAAGATGTTTAATGTTGTGCTTATAAAAAAAGTGATATAACAGCTTCTCGTTCTGAGTGGTGGTTAGAATTAAGTGAGTAACACTTGGATGTTAGTGTCTAGTGCATGACAATCTCCATGAGATCATTTACTATTATTTTTGTTAGTTCTCTTTCTTTCCCTTGAATGAAGAATCAATAGTGTTAAACTGTGCAGTTCTTTTTTCACTGAAAAGGATTGTTTTTCATTTTTAATAGAAAATAATTTGGGAAAGTACTAGGAAAATAAGCTAATTCATTTAGCTTTATTTTCAGATTAAATAGAAACAGTTAGCTTTCTAGTTTAGGAATATGACCAAACACAAGCTGGGCATAAATACATCTAATAGGGATCACTGAAGTACTGTTAAAATGCAAATTCTGCAGATGGCCCTGGACTACACATTAGTTTAATTTCACCTTAATACTGTTGTTATTCCCTGGAGAAGGAAATGGCAACCCACTCAGTATTCTTGCTTGGAGAATCTCATGGACTGAGGAGCCTGGTGGGCTGCAGTCCATGGGGTCACAAAGAGTCGGACACGACTGAGTGACTTTACTTTACTTACTTTACTGTTGTTATTGTTGTTCAGTCACCAAGTCAGTCATGTCTGACTCTTTGTGACCCCATGGACTGTAGCAAGCCAGGTCTCCCTATCACTCAACATCTCCTGGAGTTTGTCCAGCATGTCCATTGAATTGGTGATGCCATTCAACCATCTTGTCCTCTGTTGCCCTCTTCTCCTTCCACCTCAGTCTTTCTCAGCATCAAGGTCTTTTCCAATGAGTCGGCTCTTCACATCAGGTGGCCAAAGTATTGGAGCTTCGGCTTCAACGTCAGTCCTTCCAATGAGTTTTCAGGGTCAGTTTCCTTAAGGATTGATTTGTTTGATCTTCTTGCTGTCAACTTTACTTACTTTACTGTTGTTATTGTTGTTCAGTCACCAAGTCAGTCATGTCTGACTCTTTGTGACCCCATGGACTGTAGCAAGCCAGGTCTCCCTATCACTCAACATCTCCTGGAGTTTGTCCAGCATGTCCATTGAATTGGTGATGCCATTCAACCATCTTGTCCTCTGTTGCCCTCTTCTCCTTCCACCTCAGTCTTTCTCAGCATCAAGGTCTTTTCCAATGAGTCGGCTCTTCACATCAGGTGGCCAAAGTATTGGAGCTTCGGCTTCAACGTCAGTCCTTCCAATGAGTTTTCAGGGTCAGTTTCCTTAAGGATTGATTTGTTTGATCTTCTTGCTGTCCTCTTAATACCATATCATGGAAATAATGTAGTGAATGAGTACTTTGTAGTTCATCCTTAAACTCATATAATGATTCAAATGAATTAAAATATTTAAATTTTTGATCTTTTAAATTAGATTTTTGAGTTTTTTAAACAGGTGACTTTATTATTGTTTCTTTTCCTATTTATTCCAACCTACCTTTTCCAAATTACTATGTGCAATAAGTAAATAATACAAATGTATATAAATACAAGTGTATTGTATTTATATAGAGATGTAGGTTATATATACATGGACATGTGTATATTTATATGTATCAGTGTTCACCCTGGATACTGATATTTTCAGTCATTCCTAGAACCAGCAGTTGACATGCTTCTAAACATTTGTTTTTTATTCTTCTAGTCAAACTTTCAATCTGTGCAGTTTCTTGATGGTAAGATGGGTACTTTTAAACTAGTTAAATGCAATTTACAAAGGTCACCAATTTATAATCGGGCCATGGCCTTTTCAGATCATCAGGTTAGACGCCTAAATTAAGTATTGTGGCCTGAAATACAGCTCTCCAGATCTCTGGAGAAAATACAATTCTAAAATTTGAAAAAATAACATATAAAATGCAATCAGAAAACAAGTGGGAGAATATGGAGGTCCGTCTCTATGCAAGCTTTGGAGAAAGCACTTAGGTCACCACACAGAGGAAGCACAGAGGAGGTCAGATGGGAACACAAACCACCACCGTGTGCAGCCAGCTGGTGCCCTGTCCTGTCGCAAGTGTCCATAGTGTAAGGGAGTAAAAACGGTTTCTGACTGCACTTCTGAGTTCTTGGCTGGGACCCTAATAATGAAGGACAGATTAGCAAGAGAAAACCAAGCAGGTACAGTCCATGGGGTCACAAAGAGTCAGACACGACTGAGCGACTTCATGACTCATGCATGGGACTTCCCTGGTGACTCAGTGGTAAAGAATCCACCAGGCAAGCAGGATTGATCCCTGGGTGGGGAAGATCGCCCGGAGAAGGAAATGGCAACTCGCTCCAGTACCCTTGCCTGAAGAATCCCATGGACAGAGGAGCCTGGTGGGCTACCATGTGGTCACAAAGAGTCGGATACGACTTAGCAACTACACAACAACACCCCCCATGCATAGCTGGGAGATATCAGAGAAAAACAAATAACCCACAGAAGTGGCTTAGAATTTAGGCTTAAATACCATCTTAATAGGGAAAGGGCAATGGGTTGTAGACCTTTAGGGGCGAGTAAAGGTTTTAGGGAAGATGAAAGAGGCCTTAGAAGAATGAATGGAAGGTGTGATAGTTTTGACAGTGTGTCTCAGTGTAGTGTTTACTTCTAGTCTCCTCTCCAGTGACAAGAATCAATCTTCCCAGGCTGATGAAATTCCTGGGCAGGAGCTATGTGACAAAAGAGTTGTTGCTTGTCCTCTTCACTGCTGCATCTCTAGCCTTCCTGAAAGATGCCTTGTGAGTAGAATGTGCTAAACTGACTTTTGTTTACTATATGAATAAACATGATGACATTTATGCTCTGGGAATACGTCTTGAGACTGAGCAATAGGGGCAAGAAATAAGTCAGAAATTGGAAACCTTTAACGTAATCTTGCTACGATAAATCCTAAAATAGAATGCTGACAATATGGACTGATACAGATATATGTGGAAAATATGAAAAATAAAGAGACCTAGACCTGCATGCTCCCCATTCCAAAAAAAAATATATATATATAAAATCTAAGATAAAATTCTTCATTTTTTAAGTACAATGACTTGAAATGTTTATTATCAATAGAATCAGCTGAATAAATAACTCAATTTTATCTAATATATTAATTCAATTCAGAAGATTCCTAATTTAGAGTGCTATAGATTCAGAACCAGTGCTTACATTTGAAGTTCAAATTTGAGATGCATTTTTTAGGATCATTGTCACAAGAAGCCCCCACTACCATCCCTGACATATCATCTGACCCGTTAAAGACATGAAAAAGCTGCATACAGCTTTTCCAGTTTACAAATGGAAAAATATGTCCATAATTGTATTATTTTGAATCACATACATCCCATTCACTCTCACCATGCTCCCTAATATGTTTTCAATTGTGTGAATTATATGCTTTCTAAATATATTTATCCATAGAGTCAACAAATATTTATTGAGTTATTTAATGATGCTTGTGGATGTAACAATAATATACTAAATGGCACTATTATGATTCCTAAAGTGCCCCTTTTCTGAGTTAATATAAAAATCAATTCGATTTCAGCTGAATCAACAGTAAAGCTACCAGCAGAATGCCTAGCATGGAGCAGGTATTGAATAAAAGTGGGTATTAATCTCAGTTTATCATTTATAGCATATCTGACTCTGGTGCTTGGATGACTATAAAAGAATTCTAAGCTAAGGGATTTATAATCTTATTGTGAGTGTAAAGGAGGAAAAATAATTTCTCCTCTACCCTTATGCATTCTTGGATAAGAATCTTATAATAAAAAACAGATTAACAAGAGAAAAAACAGAATTTTATTAAGATGTATCCCTCATGTACCTAAGAGATGTCTAGGGAAAAGTGAGTAATTCAAAGAGGTGGCTTAGGATTCAAGTTTAAACATCATCTTAATAGAGAAAGAGGAGGAGAATGTAGGTTTCTTAGAGGAGAGTAAATGACATTTAGGAAAGACAAATGGGTCCTTTGAAGAATAGATGGCAGGTGTGAATAGTTTGTGACAAAGTGGGTCTGGGTGTAATGTCATTTCTAGTCTCCTCTCCTGTGACATGAGTCAATTTTCCCTGGTTGATGCACTCCTGCGGAGGGAATTTATGACAACGGAGTTCCTTTTGCTGAATCCATCTATAGGCAGAGACTGGGAGTTCAGAGAAATTATCTCCCTGTGTTTGCTGTTTTTCAAGTGCTGACAGCTCAAAATAATCAATGTGCCAAAGTGGCATGTTTCGTTGTGGCATATTCTGCTCCTCTTCATCAGCTAAGACAAGAAACAACCATAAAGCAACTGAATAGCAAAGGACTACAACACTTACACCTTCACCTAAGCTTCTCAGATGAGAAGAATAACCAATTAATCTTATTTAAATTTCTAATACCAGCACTGAAAAAGCCTGATTTCTGGTATAAAAACCAAAATTAAAGTGTCACCAGTCCTTTTATCTTCTCATTTTCACCTCTGGGGGAAAGACAGGTTATACTCAGGATGTAGGTATGCCTGGCCAAGGTTAGTATGAGTAATGATGGATGAAGTATTTGCCTCTTCTCCCGGTCCATGTTCTCCTGTGTGGCCTCTGCTGAGACGCAACAGAGAGATAGGCAGAGGATCAGGTCCAGGCCTCCAGGGGCATCTTTCCAGCACTGATGGAGAGAGCTGTCCACACTGGCCTCACTTCGTGACGGCTAATCAGGCTTCTCTCTGTACCTTCTTTCATGCCAGCAAGTGCTGAACTGGCATGCATTTCTTCTCTGCCACTAACTTGTTATGTGAAAAGTGGACCTTACCTTTCCCCACTTATAACAAACCGAGAGATCTGAAATCTAATTACTGGCCCAGTGGCTTTATCTTCATCCAGATTGTTGTTGTTCAGCTGCTCAGTCATGTCCACCTCTTTGAAACGCTATGGACAGGAGCATGCCAGGCTTCCTTGTCCTTCACCATCTCCCAGAGTTTGCTCAAACTCATGTTCTTTGAGTAGGTGATGCCATCCAACCATCTTATCTTCTGTCAATCCTTTCTCCTCCTGCCCTCAGTCTTTCACATCAGGGTCTTTAACAAGGAGTCGCCTCTTTGCATCAGATGAACAAAATTTTGGAGTTCAGCTTTAGCACCAGTCCTTCTAATAAATATCCAGGGTTGATTTCCTTTAGGATCGACAGGTGTGATCTCCTTGCTGTCCAAGGGACTCTCAAGAGTCTTCTCCAGCACCTTGAAATGTGTTTGCAAGGTTTTTCATGAACAGTGGTGCTTTCCAATTAATCATCAGGGCTATAGAAGCCATGTTCTATCTTTCTTGTTCTTGGGAAGTTTTTCTGCTTGCTGTTAGAACAGACTCCCATAAGACTTACTTTTCCCCCTATTCTTTTTCTTACATGTTTTCCTGTTGATCCTTGTTGCTTTAAATAGTATGGGCTTTCCACTTTCCCAGTTAAGCTCTCCAGCTGTGTTTCTGGCAAATTTGTTTTTCCTTAAAGATTTTTTCCCTTTTCTCCTGCTGTGCATGTGTAACAGTGCTTGCCAACCAGCTTCTCATGCTTGCGATCTTAGTGTAAATGCTGCTCACAGCCACCCATGTTGTTTTACCTCTCAATGATGACACAAGTATGAGTAGGCAAAAAACTTTCCAGCTCCTTCAAAATCGCTTTAATGGCTAAGTTTTTCTGTTAATAGCACATGAGGGGGTCTGAGAATTGAGTGACTTCAATACTAGGAGCCTAAACCCAAATCTGTGACTAAATAAATGCCAAAAACTGTGATGGGGAGTTTTCACCCAATTAACTACTGAAAAAGTATTTTCTATGTAAAAGAGCTTCCTTTTAGAGTGCATGAAGTGTGTAAAATAAGCTCAGAACAACGACTGGGTCATTCTCTGTGAATGTCCACATTTTTCTTAAACTTCTATCCATCTGAGAATGTGTTGCTCTTTTAGTGTCTACTTGGGTTTTTTTTTTTTTTTTTTTTTTACTGTCAGCCTTGGCTAGAGTCCTCTTCTGTTTCCTATCTCAAGAGGCAGCACCATTTGACTGAGATATCTTTCATCATTCTTGAAATTCAGTTGCTAGGCTGTTTCTTTTCCAGGCTATAAAACCTGACTACAGCATTTTCCATACACCAACTGGAAAAAAGGACATTTTCTTAAATAGCAAATTTTGACTGTCATTGTGTTGAAATGTGCCTTTGAGAATTAAATATCACAGATAGGGAGAATTTCCGATGGCCATGGTAAGTGGACTTTATGATATTGTTTTCACTCTCTTTCAACATTAGTAGCTGTTTAGAGACTCATTTTCTGGGAACAGAATACAAAATGCCTTTCTACTGTGTAAAATTTACACCATACAATTTGTACACTTCAAGCATCTTGTTTTTTTAATGATATTTCCAGCGTGTCTTTTAAAATGAATTCCAATATAAATACTTAATACAGCAGTGAAGGAGGGGACCGTTAGCTATGAGGTGAAAGATCAGGTTTTTTTTTTAATGAGTTTTTTTTTACCATTTAAAAGGAAAGGAGAACTTTAGCATCCTACTTTTCTACTCCCACATTGTTCTTATGTAAGTCGATGTAATATTCATTTGAGAGCTGAGGAAACTGGGGCAGAGGAAGCCTGAGTGACTTGCCCTGGGATGCACAGAATATAATGGCCAGATTGAGATTACAACCTGGCGCAGAAATCTGAGATTGCACTTTACTTGCTGTGCCCATTCCTCATCGGAACAAATAACAGACAATTGTAGTGTTAAATCTAACATGATCGACAGTTAATGAGCAGTGACATCAACATGATTTACCATTTCTCCTGGAATCTAAGCTACTCCCAGTGAGGAAGTTAAGGAGTTTTGGAACTGAGATTCAATTTTTATGGTCACAAAGATGTTGCATATTGCTTCGTGAATGTGCCAAGTGCTAGCTCTGTAATCAGAAATTAAAAGCAATTTCCCAAATTATCTAGCTTATTTTCCGGAAGACACATGCTTCTCTTTTATATTCATATTTCCCATAACAGAAACACAGGGAGCAAGTCTCAGCAGAAAAGAGATTCTTAATTTATATTTTAATTTTAAGGAATGAAATAGTGAGTTAAAAAAATAATTTGCTATTTCTTTCCAGTCTTTGTGCTTTTTCTTTCCAGATGTGCTTTAACATCTCTGTGTTACATCCAGTACTGATGTGTGTAGTATTATAAAAGTGTTTTATTAATAATATTATAAAGCATTGTATTAGTAGTATTATAAAATGTGGTATTTTAAAAACAATTAAATCAATTATATGACTTGAAATATAAAATTAGGTTCTCTTTACAACTTTATCATCCGGTTGACAATTTAGTGATATAATCTAGACTGAAGAAATATGTTCTCAATACTTGGACTTGAACTAACTTTCGACTGTCCTCAAGCTTTGGGTAAAGTCTTTAGAGTGCCTTTTCTCTTCTTGATAAAACTCAAATTTTGAAAAGCAATGATTTACAATCCACTTTCATACTTCTTAGTTCTTACTGCCACTTTCAAGTTGTTCAAACCCTCTCGATATTAGGATCAGGAGGATACAAACATATGGCAGGGTCACTCGACCATCCTTTCAGACAATATTTCTTCCCTAAAATGGAGCATTTCATTTATAGCTTTTATTTTTACCCTTAATTTAGTCAATTGCAATTTCAAACATTTATCTCAGGCATTGTAATCTCCCTCAGTCTCTTCTCTTCTTTCTCTCTTCTCACAAATATTAAGACATGTCAAATAATTTGTAACAAGAAAGCAAGAGAGTTCCAGAAAAACATCTCTTTCTACTTCATTGACTGTGCTTAAGTCCTTGACTATGTGGATCACAACAAACTGTGGGAAATTCTATAAGAGATGGGAGTCCCAGACCACCTTATCTGTCTCCTTAGAAACCTGTATGTGGATCAAGAAGCAACATTTAGGGAAAATGTGACTGCTTCAAAATTGGGAAAAGAGCATGACAAGGTTGTATATTGTCACTCTGCTTATTTAATTACATGCAGAGTACATCTCTGCATAGAAATGCTGGGCTGGAATCAAAATTGCTGGGAGAAATATCACAACCTCAGACATGCAGATGATACCATTCTAAATGGCAGAAAGTAAAGACGAACTAAACAGCCTGTTGATGAGGGTGAAAGGAGAGTGAAAAAGTTGGCTGAAACCCAGCATAAAAGAACTAAGATCATGGTATCCAGTCCCATCACTTCATGGCACATAGAAGGGGAGAAAGTGGAAGCAGTGACAGTTTTTCTTTTCTTGGGCTCCAAAATCACTAAGGACAGTGACTGAAGCCACGAAATTAAAAGAGACTTTCAAAGCAGTCATGTATAGATGTGAGAGTTGGACTGTAGAGAAAGCTGAGCACCGAAGAATTGACGCTTTCAAACTGTGGTGACGGAGAAAACTCTTGAGAGTGCCTTGGACAGCAAGAGTATCAAACCAGTCAGTCTTAAAGGAAATCAACCCTGAATATTCATTGGAAGGACTGATGTTGAAGCTGAAGCTCCAATACTTTGGCCATCTGATGTTAGGAGCTGACTCATTGGAAAAGACCCTGATGCCGGGAAAGATTGAGGACAAGAAGAGAAGGGATGGACAGAGGATGAGATGTTTGGATGGTATCATCAACTTGATGGACATGAGTTTGAGCAAACTCCGAGAGATGGTGAAGGACAGGAAAGCCTGGCATGCTTCTGTGAGTGGGGTCAGAGTCAGACATGACTTAGCAATTAAACAACAACAAATATATTCTCACCTTGTTGCCCTCAGGTGCCTGAAAGTGAAAATGAAAGTTGATCAGTCGTGTCCAATTATTTTCGACCCCATGGACTATACAGTCCATGGAATTTTCCAGGCCAGAATATTGGAGTGGGTAGCCTTTCCCTTCTCCAAGGGATCTTCCCAACCCAGGGATCAAACCCAGGTCTCTCACATTGCAGGTGGATTCTTTACCAGCTGAGCCACAAGGGAAACCCAAGAATACTGGAATGGGTAATCTATTCTTCTCCAGTGGATGTTCCTGACCCAGAAATTGAACCAGGGTCTCCTGCATTGCAGGCAGATTCTTTACCAACTGAGCTATCAGGGAAGCCTTTTGCCTGGCTGATCTTTTGTCACTGACACTAGTTCTTTGTCCACCACATCTCTGAGAATGCACAACTCAGCTAGTATCCCAGGTTGTCACCTTGACTATCAGCCCCAATTTAAGTACCCTCACTGCTTTTCCATTTTCTCTCTCATATCCTTCAAATGCTTCCCTGGTGGCTCAGATGATAAAGCATCTGCCTGCAGTGTGGGAGACCTGGGTTCTATCCCTGGGTTGGGAAGATCCCCTGGAGAAGGCAATGGCACCTCACTCCAGTACTCTTGCCTGGAAAATCCCATGGATGGAGGAGCCTGGTGGGCTATAGTCCATGGGGTCGCAAAGAGTCGGACATGACTGAGCAACTTCACATCCTTCAGATAAACTCTTTCTGGTCCCTGATTTAATACTCTGCCAACAGACTTCATATTCTCATCTGAAATCCCATTCTTTTGTTCTTCTCTACTCCTCAAAAAATGTCCATACTCTCCACTTCTTCAATTTTTTTTTTCCTATTTAGCCCATTCTAGTTAGGGCTTCAAATAGATCATCAAAGATCTTTTGAAATTTTCTTCATAGAAGATATCCATCATTTTAATTTCATCTTATCTGTTACATCCTTTGTGAGGCATTCTCCTGCTACTTTTGAAGTAGTTCCTCTCTTGTCCATTGTAACACCATGCATATTATCTTCATAGCATCTATCACTATCTAATATTTCATTACTTGTATAATGAATCCATTATACTGTTGTATTTTTCATCTTCAGAGAACAATACTATTTGGTGTGCTATTTTATATATTTATATGTTATTTGTTTATTGTATTTTCCCTTACTATCTGAAATTCATGAGTGCTGCAAACTGGAACTCTACCTGCACATATTTGTCACTAAAAAAATATTTTATCAAATAAAGGCCTACTTCTGCCTGGGGTCTCAAATTGTGTGCCCTGGTCTGAATATATACAAAACAACTAAATAATGAGTCATGTAGATTAGAATATTTATAACATTCCCTTGGACTTAATGTTTTGGACTGTTGTCCCCTTCTGTGAGGCAGGGGAATAATAGCCAATGGACTCTGATACTCTAATTTCTCTCCCATTCCATCCAGCTTAGTAGATTTTACCAGAATTCTCCAGAGGTGAGTTATTAGTGATGAACTATGTTTAAGTGATTAATGATTAACTCATTCTTTTCTAGTCTTTATACATTAAGTTATTAAAAATACTAAACAAAATAACCCTTTCTGAAAACCGTATTTTCCATGCCTTTGGAGAAAAAGCATGGAATTGAAAAATTCACAAGGTCTAGTTCTATTATGGAGAAGGAAATGGCAACCCACTCCAGTATTCTTGCCTAGAGAATCCCATGGACAGAGGAGCCTGCTGGGCTGCTGTCGATGGTGTCGCAGAGTCGGACACGGCTGAAGCACCTTAGCAGCAACAGCATCTGGTTCTATTGACCCATGTGTCTTTCATCTAACCTCATAACATCTCGCTGGAAATTGTACTCACGTTTTGAAAGCATATTTCTTTGGAAAAGCAAGTGTAAAGTCCAGATTTAAATCATCCCTTCCCTGACCTGAGCTTTCCTTGTGGCTCAGATGGTAAAGAATCTGCCTGCAATGCAGGCGACCCAGGTTCGATCCCTGGGTTGGGAAGAGTCCCTGGAGAAGGGCATGGCAACCCACTCCAGTATTCTTACCTGGAGAATCCCTGTGGACAGAGGAGCCTGTCGGGCTACAGTCCATGGGGTCACAAGAGTCAGACACAACTGAGCGACTAACACTTTGACTTTCTTTCCCCGGAATTAAAAGGAAAGTGAAAGTTGCTCAGTCAAGTTGGACTCTTTGCAACCTCATGGCCTATACAGTCCATGGAATTCACCAGGCCAGAATACTGGAGCAGTTAACCTTGCCCTTCTCCAGGAGATCTTCCCAACCCAGGGATTGAACCCAGGTTTCCTGCATTGCAGGAGGATTCTTTACCATCTGAGCCACAAGGGAAGCCCTGAATTAAAGGAGACAGAAGCAAATGCATTTATCTTAATGTGAACACTGATAAACATTGGAATCCAGGAAGGCTGAAGACTTCTTTGACATTAACTAAGGCTTGGTTATTTGATTCTAATGGGTGCATTAGACATAAAATCTGGTATGAAATAAACTGCAAAACTGTGATACTTTCTTAAGTAAAGTTAGAATTTCTTGAATTGATAAAAGTTTTAATTAACACATTTTTCATTTTCTTGACAACCTTTACTCTTGGCCTTTTGTATGCTATTTGCTTTTTCAAATTGTTAGAGACTTTTGATATGTATATATACTGATTTCTGTTGTTTTCTCAAAAAATCAATTTTGTTACTGAAGGACTATTTTCTTTGTAATGTGTATTTGTTTTATTTCAGAGACTTATACAGTTCTCATTTCTTTTATAAGGAATGGTATTCTCACCTTCATGTCTAAATGGAATTTGTAGAAATAGAATATTCTAAAAAGGCAGTCTGCTGCATTGTGAGATTAAAGGCAATGGCTGGTTTGAATAGTCATATTGTTTTACTGTGACTTCAGAGACCAGCTTCACGGGGGATGGTCTCTTCCTTGTCAGCTGGACACGATCAGACTTCTGGACTCTTCTGCTCCCCTGTCATGTCCATGCTCCCTCTTTTCAAGAACAAGGCTCTTCCCTGTTGTTCCCTTTAACTGTGGCAGTCCCTAGTGTTCCCTTTATCCTCTTTCTATTAATAAGTTTTCTACTTTGTAATCATAACCATTATCAGAACTATAAAAGCTCCACCAAAATCTTTAGGCAAAGTGAACTCCTGTGGTACGCTGTCACCTGTTATGTAGCTTTACATTTCATAGCATTTCGTAAGTTAGACATCACCCCTCTAACTGGAATTAGGAACTAAAGCTTTTTGGTACTTTCAAGGAAATGTTAAAGATTAACTCAAATAATAATAATAATAAAAAAGGTAATTTTTTATATTATGAAAGAGTTTGTTCTTAATCATTTAGTCATATTAGTTCTTCTAATACATTTAAAATTATAATTTAACATAAGAAGCCATTTTATTATATTACTTAGAAGTGGAACAGTGGTAAAGAATCTGCCTGCAATGCAGGAGACCTGAGTTTGATCCCTGGGTTGGGAAAATCCCTGCAGGAGGAAATGGCAACCCACTCCAGTATTCTTGCCTGAAGAATCCCAAGGATGGAGGAGCCTGGCAGGCTACAGTCCATGGGGGTCACAAAGAGTCGGACATGACTGAAGTGATTTATCAGCAGCAGCCTAATATAGATCACTCATAAAAAATTGGAAAGATGATACTTAACAGTGCATTAATGTAATTTGAAATTATAGCTCTAAAATAAAAAGAAAATGGAAAAAAGCCATATAACTTGGGGTTTCTGCATTTCTCAATATACAGTTCAACATTTTATTTAGTATAGGATTGGTTCAATAAATATCATAAATTAATAATTTCACATTATATATTGGGACTAAACCAATAATTTTGATTCTTTATTAATGTGCTTTTTAATTGTTGTATGATTTATTCAGCAGTATTTCTGTTGATGTAATCATTATTTATTGCATGTACAAGAAATCTGAGAAAAACCTAAAAAGAAAAAAAAAGCTGAATAACTATTGTCCTATAGAAAATCATAGTTTATAAAAGTTAAATTTTCCATCCTCCAGGTGATGAATACATTATTATGAAAATTGTATACCCAGTACATATGCATTAACATTTCTTATCCATTTCTTTAGGTTGTATCAGACAATAAATAATGTATTTGCTTTTTGAAAAAATGCATTTAACACCTAAATTTGTATACCACCAATGAGTATCATATCCCGTGTTCCAAAACTGACTTTTCCTAATATCAACATGTTATGTTACAGGATAGTGAATATGCGGTTTGTTCTTTCAGAGATCAATTTTATACTGATAACTCATCAAAATGCAACCAAAGTAAATAATCAACAAAATTCTAAAAATATGTTTTAGTTACATAGTTGCTTTCCAAGTGGCATTAATGGTAAAGAATATGCCTGCCAATGCAGGACACATAAGAGAGGTGGGTTTGATCCTCCCTGGGAAGATCTCCTGGAGGAGGAGTCGGCATCCCACTCCAATATTCTTCCCTGGAGAATCTCATGGACAGTGGAGCCTGTGGGCTACAGTCCATAGGTTAACAAAGAATTAGACACAACTGAGCATTTGAGCACTGAGCACATCTATATAATTCTAAATAAAAGTGATTTTCTCTCCATAGGTTCTTCCAAACATGCTGACTTTTTATTAAAGCACATACACTGAGCTAATTATATCCTATGTTTTTAGATAAAGTCCCAAAAATGCATTATGATACAGTTGGCCTCTGTCTACTCCAAAAATGGTGAAACTTATTCTAAGAGTAGCACAGCTGATCGTAAAGTTGCTGAGTTTTAGACAAATGGAAGTAGAGCTGAGAATCTTCACAGACTCCTGAGAGAAAAGCTAGTGTTAAGACTGGGCAAACCCCACTGGAAATACTGTATCTTAGAGATATAGTATCTAAGAATGTTAAAAATCTTAGAATGTTGTATTTTAGAGACATATCAGGTAGTTAAATAACTCCAAAAATCAAAACTGGTGATAAGAATTTGAAGGGTTTGCAACCTTGTAAGGTTAATTAAACAAATTAATTAATTTTCATTACTCATCTTAATGAGGACCTACTGCCCATTATTCTCAGATATCTTGTGCTTTTTTATTTAAAAAGTCATTGACTTTATCTTTGAATGCTTCTTTTCTTTTTTCTCAGATGACACGAGAACAATACATACTAGCAACACAACAGAATAACCTGCCAAAGGCTGAGAATGCACAGCTTTACCCAGTGGGAATTTATGGATGGCGAAAGAGGTGCTTATACTTCTTTGTCCTTCTGCTGTTGGTTACCATGATAGTTAACTTAGCCATGACAATTTGGATTTTGAAAGTGATGAACTTCACTGTGGTAAGTACCACCATGATTTAATAACTATTGCTTTGGTTCAAGGAAGATATAGCTTTATTAGTTTTTAATTGAAAGTTATTCATCTCAATCTTTACAAGCTTGTCTTGGAATTTTGAAGACTGTCATATGATTATTTTATGACTGCATTCAATGTAATTATAGTACACATATATTACTCTCTGCCATTTGAGTGTGAGGGTGTGGAGCAGGAGACAGCATAGCATATTGCTTTATTAGGACATTAGAAAACTTTTAATTGATCAGCATGGATTGCTTGCTAAACCTGGGAATCTAAGAAATGAGTCTGTTTTTAGAAACAATATTTCACATTAAAACTAATATTGTAAATCATAAGTTCCTTGGAAATACTTTATATACCACTCCATATTTGCTTTTTAGATAGTATACTGCATGGTCAAATCTAAACCTTGGAATTTTCCTGGGCTGCATGGAACAATGTCTATAATTATCATCAGATGGGAATCTTACCTTATCAGAGAGCATGGTATCTTATTTTATCAGATACCATCTTTTATGGTAAATAAAAGATAAACTAGGAATTAAATTACTATCTTATGAAAATTAATAATTAGCCAAATCATTCTATAATCCATAGATGAATTTTGCCTGAGTCTTGACTGTGAACAGTAAGCCTCTGAGTATGTCTTATCCATTCTGCAGATAAGACAAAATTAGCTGTTTCCACAAAGTCTAGTTTAGCCCATTTCATGTTTACTGGCTAAATTCTTAAATTTCTCTACTCTGCCTTTAAAACATTCTGCCTTTGCTTAGAGACTTCGGACGTCTTCACATCCAAGCAGGTATCTTTCTTTGCTGACCAAATTGCTATTATTCTTTAAAACTCTGCTTCCTCAGGGGTGCAGGTAAAGCTGGCTATTTAACTTCACTGATCTTCCTATGTGGGGCTGCCTTTAAAAAAAAAAAAAAAACCCACTCTGCTGTGTATTGATTTAGCAAGAGTAGTTTCTTTCTGACTTCACTAATACCTAATTCTAACTAGAAATAGAATCTCAAAAGAGAAAATGAGTTCAGCATCTGTCCACAGTGTAGGGCACTGCGGTTGTGTGCAGTAGGAGCCTGGGGGGCAGGTGGCCTAAGCTTCCAAAGAGGAGACAGTAAGACTCTGCAAATCATGATAAAACAGCATATGCTCACGAAGAGAAAAAAAGAGCTGAGCAAAGGTTTCCATTTTTTTCAATACAGTGCACTTTTTGAAAAGTGCGCCTCCAGGAAAAGAACTGAAAGACAAAGAGATGGGCAGGATTCAATGTGTTTTAGGATTGGCGAAAATATCTGCTTCCTAGACATGGATGCAAGTTCAGTGTTGCTGATCAAGGCCTGTGAGCCTGTGGGTGGCTAGAAGTGGAGTTGGAGGCTGCTAGCAGAGTGACAGCTTTATGAGGGCCTAGTAACACATTTGAACCATTATGGAGCTGTCTCAGGAGCTGGCTCATCCCCGTACCCACCCCCCTCCTCTGGGAAAAAAAAAAACAACCTTGTGAGTATTTGACACTCACTAGCCCTACCTGTAGAGCTCTACCTGCCGGAGAAGGCAATGGCACCCCACTCCAGTACTCTTGCCTGGAAAATTCCATGGACAGAGGAGCCTGGGAAGCTACAGTCCGTGGGGTCGCTAAGAGTTGGACATGACTGAGCAACTTCCCTTTCACTTTTCACTTTCATGCATTGAAGAAGGAAATGGCAACCCACTCCAGTGTTCTTGCCTGGAGAATCCTAGTGACGGGGGAGCCTGGTGGGCTGTCTATGGAGTTGCACAGAGTCGGACACGACTGAAGCGGCTTAGCAGTAGCAGCAACAGCTCTACCTGTAGTCTTTTTGTTCTTCTGAGATCTTCTCCTGTGTTTACTTAATCATTATCTGGGCTTCATTTATAATTCATATATCACACAGTAGGGACAATGTATACACCCCTGCAGACTTTTTTATGCTCTTTTTTTTTTTATTTTATTTTTTTACTGAAGGATGATTGCTTTACAGAATTTTGTTGTTTTCTGTCAAACCTCAACATAAATCAGCCATAGGTATACATATATCTCCTGCGTTTTGAACCTCCCTCCCCTCTCAGGCTCCATCCCGCCCCTCTAGATTGACACAGAGCCCCTGTTTGAGTTTCCTGGGCCATACAGCAAATTCCTCATTGGCTACCTATTTTACATATGGTAATGTAGTTTCCCTGTTACTCTCTCCACACATTTCCCCTCTCCTCCCAGTTGCTGATGGCAACTTCTTCAGCATCATTTTTCTTAAAAAACTGTTTGGTGTTTTTCCTTAAAGAGAGGAAGAGTAGAATTTTCTCCAAGTCTTACAGTTTTAACCATTATTTTTCTCCATTAAAAGACATCTTTTAAAAGTTCATGAAAAATAGGATCAACTTTCTCACCTTAGGGAGTCTTGATTCTATGCAGTGACCAGGCTACAGGAATTTTGAGATGTACATTTCTGAAGCATGTTTAAATTAATTAAGGAAATAAACTTAAATGAGTAATTACATGGCTTCATGCATCAGCCTCCCAATACCTTGCCACATGCTGAGGCCAAGGCTGGTAAGCCAATCAAGCAAAATAATTGAAACAGTCATCTCTGTCCTCAGGATCCACACAGCCCGTCTCTGTTACCTATGGAGCTATTTAATTTGAACCCCAGCTGGCCAAAATGTAAATGTCAACATATTCCTTGGGATAATGAAAAGGAGTTTATTTCTATAGGAGTCTTGGCTTTTATTTTAGACATATCTTTCTCGTCTCATTTCTTAAATCACATTTTATTTTTTATAATCAAAACAGAAGACTAGCCTTCCTTTAGCTATGTAAGCTATTGATGTATATCTGAAACAAATGGAAATATAAGGTTGTAATTATTGTTTCAAGATAATTTTTGTAAAGTAACATACTCTATCCATGCAGTGTCTGATAATGGTTTAGAAAAAATCCAAATTACTAAAGTAATTGCAGATTTTAGCAGTCCTGAATACTATACATTAGATTAAGTTATATGTAGTTGAAAAGTGAAATAATTTGTAATCATCTTACATTAGATCAGTAGAAAAAAAATCAATTTAATGTTTTCACTAGTACATTAGGACTGTATCTATTTCTAGCATGAATACCGAAAACCACTTGCCTTACTATAGTAAGAAATAGTAAATGGTGTGTAAGTTGTTTGGGGAGTGTTATTGATCTGCACAAAATGTATTTCACTTTATTATAACTGTTGCCATCAATACATGAAAATATGTGGCTGTTAACATCTTTTATTTGAGCAAACTGGGCATGCTATTGCTATCAAAATATTGTGTTTTCAGCACAGCAAGTGTAGCTGCCAACCTGTTTTATGATGCATCTTGGAGTCCATCATTATGGCCAGTATTACACATGATCTCCCTGGTTGATACGACCTTATTCTGTTTTTCATTTTGTGGAAAATAATATCACTTTGCTATTGAGATACCCAGCTGCAGAGAATCAAGACAAAGGAAATGACTTTATACTACAGGATGGAAAACTGAGGAGAGATATAAACAATAATTTCCTGGCTATGAGAGTTGATAAGTGTAGGCACGAGTTGAAGGGAGAGATTTTGAAACATCATTCTCTCAAGATCAATTTAACCCAATTATATGCTTTTGTTGTTGCTGTTTGGTTGTTTATTATCTTTGTGATTCAATAGAATGAACTAATCCAGCAGACCTATCAAACCAGGCATTCTGCCCAGGCAATAGTCTTTTCTTGGTTCAAGTGTTCACAGTAAGTGAATTAGTGCTATATTTGAAAATTGAAAATGAATATAATAATGAAGTATCCTTTTTAGTCATGAGAGTACTGAGTAAAAGTTGGTGGCATCCAACTGCAACTTAATTTCATTAGACACATTAACTAGCCAGCAAAAGGAAGCATGGACATGTGAAGTGCCATTTACGGAGTGAAGATGAAGAGGAAAGTCATGAATGTTGTGACTGAAAAGTCAAGAGTACCCAGATGTGGAGAATAATTGAAACAATCAGTTAACTGAATAAATTAGAAAAACCACCCATATGTTTCTAGTGTTCTCTCTACACCATTCCCTCCATTTGATCACTCAGTATCTGCTCAAACCCTCATTTGGATGATAAGCAAACATCCCATTAAATGACTGGATAGTTTTGTTGTTATTTGATATCTTGATATCTTGTTGCACTCTCCCTGCCTATAACTCTAATCACAGGATCCTGATTCCTTTCTTTGGATCTGACACTAATTTATCAGTAGTTATCAAGACCACAGTATGTTATGGTGCACACACACACACACACATAAATACACAAATTGACACACACACACATATATACACGAATACATGTATACAAACACACTTACGCATATATACACTTATTTACATGGAGAAGGAAATGGCAACCCACTCCAGTATTCTTGCCTGGGAAATCCCGTGGACAGAGGAGCCTGATGGCTACAGTCCATGAGGTTGCAGTGAGTCAAACATGACTGAGCGTGTAGTCATATACACATAAACATCAAGGATAGATAGATCCTGGGTCATGTTGTATTTTAATGTCTAAAAATGTGTGAGAGACATTCTTATGCAATCCCTTTGGTTTCTTTAGTTGCCACATACTTTTTTCATTTCAAGTATTTTCTTTATTATCGATTTAAGAGTGTAAACTTAGAAGATGATCAACCTTTTTATATCTTTCTGTTTATGGCTGTTGGCTGTGGAGTCACTATCTTTTATCATACTTTCTTTTCTTTTAGTGTACCTTTCTATAGTTGATATTGCATACAATGCTATATTTAAATTTCCACTTACTGACTTTTTTTAAAGCTAAATTTCTCTAATGTCAATTTTGGGGAAATATGAAATATGGTATTTTTTCTGAGTCTTAAATTCTGTGCTCCTTTTAATACTTTAGTAAATGACACAGCACATAACCCCATCTCACCCTTGTGACTATTTTTTCATACTTTATCTTCATCATTAACCGAGTGATATTTTATCCATAGCCATTTGCAATATACCTGACATTTGTTAGTGTGTCCATTTAAAAACTTGCTGCTGCTGCTGCTGCTAAGTCACTTCAGTCATGTCCGACTCTGTGCGACCTCATAGACAGCCCAGGTCCCCTGTCCCTGGGATTCTCCAGGCAAGAACACTGGAGTGGGTTGCCATTTCCTTCTCCAATGCATGAAAGTGAAAAGTGAAAGTGAAGTCACTCAGTCGTGTCCGACTCTTTGTGACCCCCATGGACTGCACCCTTCCAGGCTCCTCCACCCACAGGATTTTCCAGGCAAGAGTACTGGAGTGGGGTGCCATTCCCTTCTCTGAAAACTTGCTACTCCCACAATTTTCTTCATTTCACTTTCTAATAGCACCATTATTTTGGAATGAACTTTTTCATCTCCATGTATCCAGCCAGTTCTTATATTTATGAAAGTTGTGTCCTCATCCTAAATGCATTTTATTTCCTACCTAGAACCTATGTATATGGATAGACTTACATGAAGCTTGGGCTTCCCAGGTGGCACTAGTGGTAAAGAATCTACCCCCAGTGCAGGAGACATAAGAGATGTGGGCTCCATCCCTGAGTTAGGAAGATCCCCTGGAGGAGGGCATGGCCACCCACTCCAGTGGGTTGCTACAGTCCATAGAGTCGCAAAGAATCAGACATGACTGAAGTGACTTAACACACATGCACATGTGAAGCTTGAATATGAAATAGCCACATTTCATTCATTCTTAACTGCTTGTTTATCTTCACATTAGTGTGTTTATTACAAAATGGTTTCTTTTTATATGACCTTGTTTATTGTCTGTTACCATCTCCACAGATGGAATGTAAGTTCCATGAGGCCTAGGGTTTTAATGCTTTTTTCCACTACTGTATTCCCAAGGCAGAGGATGATGCCTTCCAGGTGATTAGCTCTTCATAAGTGTTTTTGGGTAAATATCCATCTTTAATGTTACCTGCACTGAAAGGCTACTTACTAGCTCTTCATTTCATTAAGCTTTCTGCCTTTCCATAGGCCCACCTTGACGTGGAAAAGATTGAGATAAAACCACCAATTACCCCTGTTGCTTAAGGTCTCATAAGCACAGGGAATGCTTCATAGTCTATGCAGTGGTTTTTATTTACTTCTACATTGAAAAAGCAGTCTTGTATTCTGAATACCAAGTTTAATGATTCTCGGTAGCACCTGCACTTAAGACCTAACATATTCCAGGAAAGCAGGCCCAAACTTGATTACCTACATCAGTAGTACAGAGAGCTGCCATTATTAACACTTTTATTTATTTAATGTAAAATATATTCTTACCCCCAAAATATATACAATATGTATTTAAGGCACAAATGGTAATATTGATAACATAATAAATGTTGAAATGAACACCTGTGCCACATCCCTAATTTGGAAAAATAAACTTTACCAATATCTCCTCAGTTCAGTTCAGTTCAGTCGCTCAATCATGTCTGACTCTTTGCAACCCAACGAATTGCAGCAAGCCAGGCCTCCCTGTCCATCACCAACTCCCGGAGTTCCCTCAAACTCATGTCCATCGAGTCGATGATGCCATCCAGCCACTTCATCCTCTGTTGTCCCCTTCTCCTCCTGCCCCCAATCCCTTCCAGCATCAGAGTCTTTTCCAATGAATCAACTCTTTGCATGAGGTGGCAAAAGTACTGGAGTTTCAGCTTTAGTATCATCCCTTCCAAAGAACACCCAGGATTGATCTCCTTTAGAACGGACTGGTTGGATCTCCTTGCAGTCCAAGGGACTCTCAAGAGTCTTCTCCAATACCACAGTTCAAAAGCATCAATTCTTCAGCACTCAGCTTTCTTCACAGTCCAACTCTCCCATCCATACATGACTACTGGAAAAACCATAGCCTTAACTAGACGGACCTTTGTTGGCAAAGTAATATCTCTGCTTTTGAATATACTATCTAGGTTGGTCATAACTTTTCTTCCAAGGAGTAAGCGTCTTTTAATTTCGTGGCTGCAATCACCATCTTTAGTGATTCTGGAGCCTAAAATAATAAAATCTGACACTGTTTCTGCTGTTTCCCCATCTATTTCCCATGAAGTGATGGGACCAGATGCCATGACCTTAGTTTTCTGAATGTTGAGCTTTAAGCCAACTTTTTCACTCTCCTTTTTCCTAACTCTATCTATATAGGACCATATGTGTTTTTTTTCTTACTTTATTTAGTTCATGTGAGTGCATGTATGTGTGTAAATCTCAAACACTGTATTGTTTTTAAGTCAACAATCTATTTGTGAGGTTTATTCCTGCTAATGTTTATTCCTACAATTTATTTATTTACTGCTATAAATGCCATTATTAATATAACTGACTTATTTATCAATTTTCCTTCTGAGTTGTTTCAGAAGTATTTTTGTTGTTTAATTTGCTCTCACAGTGATGCTAAGAACATTTTTGTATATTGATAAGTGTGATTGGACATCTACAAGAGTTTTTCTAGGTTCTAGAGGTTAGAGTGGATCTCTATTTTAATGTCAATTTTTATCCCTAAAGTGATGGGATCAGTTGATACCACCACTGGCAACCTATAAGGGTTTCTTTTGTTCTCCTTTTTAAAATTTTTTAACACTAATTTTGTATTGGGGTATAGCTGATTAACAATATCGTGGTTCTTTTGTTCTAAACAATAACAGAGAGCTGCCAGCTAAGCTAAACCGCTGCCTCTTAAGCCAGAAATCTGACAGCCAGCTGTCTCATGTAGATCTTGTTTAATTAGTTGGCTTGTTTATTAATTTAGGTATCCCTTTCTGGCAGATTTATCCATACATGTGGTTTTAGTCATATATCTTATCTCTGTGGTGGTGTTTTCATTATATAATTATGGCTCATCTAAATAGGTACTGTCTCCTCCACTGGCTTTCCCAAAGTCCCATAATGTGGGAATCCCTCAAGGAGCAGAATCAGGTCTTATTATCTCATTTATCCTGTTATCTTTTCCAGGCACATAGTAGGTAATACATTTTGGTTGACCATTTATAATTTTTAAAGGTCTAGATTCACTTTCAGTAGAAAGTGAAGTCGCTCAGTGGTGTCCGACTCTTTGCGACCCCATAGATGTAGCCCACCAGGCTCCTCTGTCCGTGGGATTTTCCAGGCAAGAGTACTGGAGTGGGTTGCCATTTCCTTCTCTAGAGGATCTTCCCGACCCAGGGATCGAAACCCGGTCTCCCACATTGTAGGCAGATGCTTTTACCCTCTGAGCCACCAGAGAATATCTTGATTTTTCCACTAGTTCTTTCTGTAAAACTGCTTCAGATGCTGATGAGTTTTGATTTTCATGTGCGGGCTTTTTTTGTTTTTTTTTGCTGAAATTTCACCCTCACTTAGTACCAGAATGGCATTGCTCGAGTCCTTTCACGTCATTCAGTCAAGCTGATCAGCCTCTCCTGATAAGAAGACATGCAGAGCACACTTTCTCCCAGAGTCCCAAAGCACTTAGGTAAGATAGTTTTTCAGTGAAACGATAGTCCTTTGAAGTTCCAATTACTAGCTCTTACTGACTCCATCAGTAATAACTACAGTAAAATCTCAGTCTGTTTTCTTTTCATGAAGAAGAAAAAAAAAAAGCTTGGATTTTTTTAATGCAAAATACTCATTTCTGCACTATCCTACTTCATCTTTCTTGAGGCAAGGTCTATTGGTAATTAAGGCTGGCAGGTACTTGTAATTTACCACCAAACCCCAGACCCTCTGTGCCATCACTTATTACAATCCTTCTAGAAAAAGTAATTAGAACCTCATGTGTGAGAAACAGATAACTGTGTTTCCTGACTTCCAGCCTCTCTTGGGAAGGTACCTGCTACTATGAAGCCTCAGCCTGCCCACTACAATCAACACAACTTCCTTGAAAGTCTCTTCATTTGACAGTTGAAATCAAGGGCATATGGAGATTTTTCTAGAGAAATCTGTTGACCCAACTTGGTCTCATATTTAGGATATTAGTGATTTCCTGAATTTACTTTTATTTAAAAAATATAAGATACAGCACACAAAATAAGCCTCCAGTGATTATAAACTAGTCTCCAGTTACTGAAAAAAGATGAAAGGGATGAATAACAGGAGAAAGTAGAAAAGGGGGGAATTTTATTCAAATGGTCCACAGGCCAAAAGCAGGGATGTGGGTTTTTATTTACATTTCTCACTGAGTTGTTATAAAAAAAAGAATCAGAATCAGACTTTAAGAACTTCTGAAGCTCATGCTCTTTATAGCCAAGCTTATTTCTTTCAAAAACCTGCAGATATATCACCATCTGCTTTGCGTATGCAACAACTTAAGAATATAATGTGAGTTCATTTCTATAATCACAATTATTATATAACCAGGGAAATAACTTGAGTCTCTACCACACATTGGTAAGATATTTTCACATAGAAAATTGGTGTCAGTAGCAAAGTACCTCTGATTGCTGGTATTTCCAAAAACACCTTTCATCATCCATCAAGCAATGGGTAAAAGAATGAACTTGGGACCAGACCTTTGCATCCAAATCCTGATTTTGCCACTGATTAGCTATATTACAGTCAATAAATTATTTAAATTGTGGCTGTTTCCTACCCTGTAGAATGGGTGCAATGTTATTTTTATTAGACTGTTGTAAATATCAAAACAATGAAAATAATGGAAGTTCTTCAGAAATGCCTGTCATATCCTAAAGAGCTAAGACTTCACCGTTATTATAATTATAACTCATATTTCTGCTATTCTTACTTCAGTTATCCCATACATTATCTGAGTTAATGATTCTATTAACATTGAGCATAACACAGTACTGGAAGCATAAAAGGATCCAAAAACATAGGTATTAACAAATAAATAGTGTTTATAATCTTGTTTTTACTAATGATATGCATAAAGGTTAAGAGCATGAGCTTTGAGACAGCCTGAGTCCCATTCTAACTCTAGTACTACTGCTTAGAAGGATGGTCTTGTGGGAGTCACTTAACTTCTCTAACTCCAGTTTATTCATCTGCAAAATGGTCAATTGGTGTTAACCCACAGAGATATTAGAAGTAGTGAGTGAACTCATACAAAAGTGTTTAACATAGAGTCTCAGAGTAAGTACTCAGGGCCAGCTATGTACAATGACAAACATTATTTCATGCCTTATTAGTTATTCATAATGAGCTATTTTATAGTGTACATTTTATCAGAGAAATGTTTTATTTCCTTGGCATGATGGAAGGATAATAAAGACTTCTTTTGAAATTCTAATTTCATGCTGTTATAAAAACTTTACCCAAAACTTTTAAGAGAAACAGTTCGGCTGTTAAACATTATCATGATTTGGAGGACACCAAGATGTTTAGATTGAAAACTAGCATTACCTGAAAGAAACATATATATGGAATTTAGAAACATGGTAATGATAACCCTGTATGCGTGACAGCAAAAGAGACACAGATGTATAGAACAGACTTTTGGACTCTGAGGGAGAGGGAGAGGGTGGGATGATTTGGGAGAATGGCACTGAAACATGTATACTATCATGTAAGAAATGAACTGCCAATCTATGTTTGATACAGGATACAGGATGCTTGGGTACACGGGGATGATCCAGAGAGTTGATATGAGGTGGGAGTTCAGGATTGGGAACTCATGTACACCCTAGACGGATTCATGTCAATGTATGGCAAAACCAATAATGTAAAGTAAAATAAAGTAAAAATAAAAATTAAAAAAAAAGAAACCCTACTGTCCCTTCTGAATGAAGTGTTAGTCTCTCAGTCATGTCCAACCCTTTGTGACCACATGAACTATAGCCCACCAGGCTCATCTCTCCATGAAATTTACTAGCCAAGAATACTGGAGTGGGTTGCCATTACCTTCTCCAGGGGATCTTCTTGACCCAGGGATAGAACCTGTGTCTCCTGCATTGCAGGCAGATTCTTTACTGTCTAAGACACCAGGGAAGCCATGTCTGAATGAGGGAGCTCATTTTCCAGAGAGAGCTAATTTCATTTTGAACCATTTTGACAATTAAAACACTTAAAAACTGACTGGATGATAGAGTGAGATTTCTGTTCTTGATCCTAAATGCTCTGAGTTTCTTTAATGTTCAGAGTTTTAAATGATTACTTGATTGATACTGCATTCTAAATTATTTTTGTAACACCCTGAATTTAACTAACCCTTAGGCTATAATCTTTAGATCTGAGAGTGATGTTGGAGAGGCCTTGCAGCCGTATTTATTTAGCATCTGATTTGTATTCAGCCAGATTATATGCTTTATAGACCAGATCTTACTGAATTTCACAACACTGCAAAGTAAATATTATATCCCCTTTGGCAGGTGAAGACCCAGAGGGAAGGGAAATTAGATAAATTTCCCAAGGTCACACTGATGAGCAAGGATAGAAGCTGGGGTTCTACAGTTTTAAAGTTCATGCTCTTTCTGTCACCATTCATTGCATTTATGTTAACAAAATTCAGTTAAAATTAAATTAATTCAAAATTCTTCATTTAATAATTTACTTTCCTGTCTACTTTAGTGCATTCGCACAGTACCATTAGGTTTATAGCTATGATGTCATTGCTTTTTAAGTACATTTAAAATTTGTTAGACAAAAGATACTTAATCACCAGAACTATTTTAATTTAAGGGGGAAATGTACCTAATCTCTCATAGTCAGTAATTAGAACAGTGAAAACTCCTCTGTAAGTTCCAGACATGACTATACTTTTGAGTTTGGCAAAACAAGTGTTCGTTTTAATTTCTGGATAGAGTGATGATGCTTATTAATGGCACCTTTATAAAAGGGACAATGATATTCATAAAGGTTATTTTATCCCTGTGACTCCAATCTAGTCTTTGCCCTCATTAAACTGTATTTTGCTGGGGAGTAACTAATTGCTCATGATGAAAGACCATTCTGAAGGTGATTTAGGATCATAGCTTTTGTCCACTATTCTGAGCTGCCATTTCCATTTTCCCAATTAATTCCTCAGTATGTGAATCAGGGCGCCCACTCCAAGCCAAGGTGAAGTGGGGTGCATAATTTCTGTGGCATGACGACCACTCCATGGGGGAGTGCCAGCAGTGGGAGCCCGCCTGCTGGAAAACCATCCGGTCTCTTCCACCCCTCAATGTGGTGTGTGTGGATTTATTACAGAATTTATGAGAGTGAATGCTACAGTTAATGTTGAAGACTGCTTCCATTATAACCCTCTGTTTGTACCTCCTCATAATTTTCTGACAAATTGTCCCTCTCAGATGAAATCTTTCATGCTTATTCTTATCCTAGCAGTACATTTTCTTTCCTTGCCTTTATAAAGAGAAATATAGCCTTTTTTTAAAAAAAAATCCAAGTTCAAACAACTACCAAGCAGTCATTCCTTTTATCGAATTAAAGTACAAAAACAGAGACATAAAGTAAACCATGAGCTTTACATAGCATGTGCTAAATTAAATACAGTTACATTAGAATGCCAGGTATTTTGCAGGAGAAAAGAAAGAATTGAGAAAATGAGTCATTGAATAAAAAGTTATAGAAGTACAGACTTGTTAGTTCCTATGTTTATTAGAGTGTATAATAGTATAGAAAGATGGAAAGAACTTTCATTCAGTGCCTGTTTTACACTGAGAAGCTGGAAGTTCAGAAAGATAAAATCATTGTCCATGTGGGTGACTTGCAGCCAGACTCTGAAATATGTTAGATCACATTGAACTTGAGGTAGTAAGTGAGTGTGCTTGTTTTCACAAACAGTAGCATACAGTATGACCTATGTAAGTTGACTAATTTATTAAGTAGGAAATTCAGAGGAAAATTTAAATTCTAAAATGAAACAGTGCTAATTATATTAAGGGTTAACATTTTGCTATTTTGTAAGAAAAAAAGCAACCATTTGTTTTTCAAAAGCATAATTTTAATATCATATTTGTTATTTCCAAGCAAATATATTATTTAAATGAAAGTCATCTTTTGGGCAGAAATTCATATGAATTTCTTAATAATTTCACTATTGACCTTCTTGTTAGTTTGTAAACTCATTCCCAGATCAAAAAAATGTTAGCACCGTGTAATAAATTAATACTACTGATAAAACATATTAGTACAATTTATTATAAGCAATTAAGTTTGCTAAATAGTTTGATATTTAGTTTTAAGTATTTCCAGAAATTCACCATTAAAGCACCTTTGCAAATAATTACACTGTTTCGGAAGCTTTTGTATCTGCTGATGGCTATCACCTTTGGGCTAGCTGACTTCTTCCTTCACAAAGCACGCATGATGGTTCATAATACAGCTTCAACAGTGTTCGACTGTATTTCAACTTTTCTTATAAGTTCTACTGAATAATGTCATTGAAGAATTACTGTATATATCTGTTCTCTTGCAAATCACATATTTCTGCTATTTTAAATTTTGTGTATTTCTGAGTTTAAGAAACTTTGAAACAGGCTAAGCCTCTGTTATCTCTCATATCCATTTTTTTCTTCTTGATCTGGGGGTTAACTTAAACTAATCTAAAAAGCACTGGACATTTGTTAAAAGTCTTCATGTAAACTGACCAAGATTATCTCTTAATAATAGTTTTAGGTTTAGTTGGAGGAGGGAGGTGTGAAACCTAAATATCAATGTGACCCACATATTGTATGGCACTCATTGTAAAGAAGTGTTTATTTTCAATGTTCATTAGTGTCCAAAATGTGTGATTACTAAGGAGCAATACAAATTGCTTAAATGATGTTTGAAACCTGTGTATATCTCCACTATAATATGCATTTTAATCTCACTTCTGGTGAGTTGCAATTATATGAATTGAATTCTGTTTTTCTATTTTTTCTGATATGTTTCAGTCCTGATTGATGACTTAAAGGTGATATTAACATTTCATATTTCTCTAAGAGATCTGGTTAGTGAGCTGCGAAAATCTCAAAATATTCAGATTTGTACCAGAATAACATAAATTTATTCAAAATATGTAAATACGTAGGTCCTTCAGCTCAGTTGCTCATTGGGTTCGACTCTTTGCAACCCCATGCACTGCAGCAGAACAGGCTTCCCTGTCCATCTCCAGCTCCTGAAGCTTGCTCAACTTATGTCCATCAACTCAGTGATGCCATCCAACCATCTTACCCTCTGTCATCCCATTCTCCTCCTGCCTTCAATCTTTCCCAGCATCGGAGTCTTTTCTAATGAGTCAGTTCTTCGCATCAGTGGCCAAAGTATTGGAGTTTCAGCTTCACATCAGTCCTTCCAATGAATGAATATTCAGGACTGATTTCTTTTAGGATTGACTAGTTTGATCTCCTTGCAGTCCAAGGAACTCTCAAGAGTCTTCTCCAACACCAATTCAAAAGCATCCATTCTTCAGCAGTCAGCTTTCTTTATAGTCCAACACTCACATCCATACATGACTACTGAAAAAGCATAGCTTTGACTAGACAGATAATGCTTCTGCTTTTCAATATGCTGTCTAGGTATTTAAAGAAACAGAAATTTGTATTAGTAAAGAAGGAAAGTATTCATGTCACAGTTTGTTAGGGTGCTTTGGTTTATTTTACATAATATGAAATCCCTATGAAATTCATATTATTACCTCTACTTTAAAATAAAAAACTTTCCCCAAATTCACGTAATTAAAAAGTGACGGAGTAATATTTTAATGTTTGCTTATCTAACTCAGCAGGCCAAATTTGCTCCAACTACTTATGAATCATTCTACTGTCAATGTTATTGACTCATCAATTTCAGTTCAGTTCCTCAGTCATGTCTAACTCTTTGCGACTCCATGGACTGCAGCAAACCAGGCCTACCTGTCCATCACCAACTCCCCAAGCTCACTCAAACTCATGTCCATTGAATCAGTGATGCCATCCAACCGTCTCATCCTCTGTTGTCCCCATCTCCTTCCTCCTTCAATCTTTCCTAGCATCTGGGTCTCTTCCAATGAGTCAGCTCTTCATATCAGGTGGCCAAAGTATTGGAGTTTCAGCTTCAGCATCAGTCCTTCCAATGAACACCCAGGACTGATCTCCTTTAGAATGGACTGGTTGGACCTCTTCGCAGTCCAAGGGACTCTCAAGAGTCTTCTCCAACACCACAGTTCAAAAGCATCAGTTCTTCAGCCCTCAGCTTTCTTTATAGTCCAACTCTCACATCCATACATGACCACTGGAAAAACCATAGCCTTGACTAGACGGACCTTTGTTGGCAAAGTAATGTCTCTGCTTTTTAACATGCTGTCTAGGTTGGTCATAACTTTTCTCCAAGGAGTAAGCGTCTTTTAATTTCATGTCTGCAGTTCACCATCTGCAGTGATTTTGGAGCCCCCCAAAATAAAGTCAGCCATGGTTTCCACTGTTTTCCCCATCTATTTGCCATGAAGTGATGGGACCAGATGCCCTGATCTTCATTTTCTGAATGTTGAGCTTTAAGCCAACTTTTTCACTCTCCTCTTTCACTTTCATCAAGAGGCTCTTTAGTTCTTCTTCACTTTCTTCCATAATGGTGGTGTCATCTGCATATCTGAGTTTATTGATATTTCTCCCAGCAATCTTGATTCCAGCTTGTGCTTCATCTAGCCCAGCATTTCTCGTGATGTACTCTGCATATAAGTTAAATAAGCAGGGTGACAATATACAGCCTTGACGTACTCCTTTTCCTATTTGGAACCAGTCTGTTGTTCCATGTCCAGTTCTAACTGTTGTCAGTGTAACCAAAATACAATTTTTCTATGTAAACAATATTCTATTACTGACAATAATTTTATAAGTTCATATCTTCCCAACCCAGCAATCGAATCCACATCTCCTGTGTTTCCTGAATTGGCAGACAGATTTTTTACCTGCTGAGCCACCCGGGAAGCCCCTGTATCTATATATATCCATAAAGGGCAAGAAATTGAATATTTTCTACTTAATTTGAAATAGGTGAGGTTTCTATTTAATGTCTGCTAATATTGGTTTATCTTTCATTGCTATATTTTTAATTCACTATCATATTCATAACACATTAATATTAGCAAACTATAGAGTAATGATACTTGCTGTAACTTTTCTGTTCCATTTGTACAAATAAAAAAATGTGAACCCTGTTTGAATTATAGGCATGCTCAGCTTTTCATATACTAATAGGCATTTTAAACAAAATCAATGCATTAGTGACCTGTTGCCACAAGAATGTTTGTAGTGACACACATCCCAGTAGTTTGAAATAATCAACATTAATTTAACTCAGAAATCTGTGGATTAACCAGACAATTCCATCATCTAATGCTGGTATGGCTTCTCATGGGTCTGCAGTCAACTATCTTAATCAGCTTGTAGTTTGTATGGTTTAGGTTAATTCATCCCATACTCGATAGTCATTTCACTTGGATCACATATCTTTCTTTCTCCAATAAACTAACCATTTTTAAATAGGTTAGAAGTTCTGAGAAAGAGCTTCGATATAATCAAGACCTCTAGATGTCTAAGACCCGAACTCATTGACTGTCATCACTCTAGCCTGAGCCTTCTATTAGAAAGTCACATGTGCATCAAGATTCATGTGATGAATGGGCTCCACTTCACTGCTAAGCTTAGATATAATCAAGACCTCTAGATGTCTAAGACCCGAACTCATTGACTGTCATCACTCTAGCCTGAGCCTTCTATTAGAAAGTCACATGTGCATCAAGATTCATGTGATGAATGGGCTCCACTTCACTGCTATGTTAAGAAATGCAATTAAAACAACGGCTAAACATCTGTTTTTAGAATTTCAAATAGGCTTGGTTTTTTAGACTACTTTTAGGTTCATAGCAAGTACAGAGTTACCACATGCCCTCTGACCCCACACATATATGCCATCAACATCCCCACCAGAGAGGCACATGTGTTGAAATTAGTGAACCTACCTTGACGCATTGTGCGTGCATTCTAAGTTGCTTATCATGTCTGACTCTTTGCGACACTATGGATTCAGCCCACCAATCTCTTCTATCCATGGGATTCTCCAGGCCAGAATACTGAAGTGGGTAGCCATGCCCTTCTCCATGGGATCTTCCTGGCCCAGGGATCGAACCCTCATCTTTTACATCTCTTGCACTGGTAGGTGGGCTCTTTACCACTAGTGCCACCTTATTATCATTATCACCCAAAATCCATTGCTTATAGTAGGGTTCACTCGATGTTATACATTCTGGGGCTCTAGACAATTATATAATGACATGTATTCAACATTATAGTATCATACAGAGCAGTTTCACTGCTATAAAAATCCTCTGTGCTCCACCTATTGACTCACCTCCCCGCCACCACAAGGCCCATAGCCTCCAAACCTGGCAGCCCTCCATAGTGTTATCTTCTCTAGAATGTCATGTAGTTGAAATTATACAGCATGTAGCCTTTTCAGCTTCTTTAACTTGGTTAAATGCATTTAAGTTTTCTCCATGCATTTCATAGCTTGATAACTTATTTATTTTTAGTGCTAAATAAGTAAATTGTACCACAATTTATTTATACATTCACCTACTGAAGGACAACTGGCTTGCTTCCAGATTTTGGCAATCGTGAATAAAGCTCCTGTAAACATCCACGTGCAGATTTTGGTGTGAGCTAAGCTTTCAACACTTTCGGTTAAATATCAAAGAGCATGATTGCGTTATCACATGGAAAGAATGTTTCATTTGTGAGAAATGCCAAATATGAAGTGGATGTACCATTTTGCATTTCCTCTAGCAATGGATGGGATTTTTTGTTGTTCCATGACTTCAAAAGCATTTGGTGTTGTCAATGTTTTAAGTACCATTTTCAAACTTGTCAAATTAGCATATGCTTATATTTTCTGTTAGTACTAGTTTAATTATAGAAATATTATATATTCAACATATTTATATTAAACATATGTGTGTGTGTATATATACATATGCATATGCATATGGATATTTATATACAAATACACAACACGCTTGGGCTTCCCTCATGACTTGGATGGTAAAGAACCTCCCTGCAATGCAGGACACCCAAGATTGATCCCTGGGTCAGGAAGATCCGCTGAAAAAGGTAACGGCAACCCACTCCAGTACTCTTGCCTGGAGAATTCCATCAACAGGAAAGCCTGGTGGGCTACAGTTCATGGGATCACAAACAGCTGGACATGACTGAGGAACTTCCACTTTTATTAAAAGAAATGACAATATAAAGTTGTTGAATAACCATACTTGACAAGACAAATGTAATGTGATAGTACTCTGAAGTAATTTTCTAATAGTAATCTTATTTTATATAAACTGGTTAAAGATAACAAATTATTAAGTAAACACTTTTATTTGTACTTTTTCCCTTCCAAAAAGTAAATAGCAGTGGTCTGTTTTATTAAGATTGTGGATATGAATTCTCCCTGGGAGTCATTTCTCTGTAGCTCTATACAATTTCCTACTATTAATTTACCTAATACTTCAGTAATTTTATAACTCATTTGGCCTAAGTATTTTAAGTATCTTCCAAATGGAGGAATACTGAGATTAGAGACAGACAAAAATTGCTGATGCCTTATATAATTTCACCAATCAAAGAAATCAAGCAACTATAGAGTCTGGTTAATAATGTGTTAACAGAGGCTCATCAGTTGTGATAAATCACCACTCTGGTTGGAAAGTTGATAATAGGGGCAGGGGTATATGAAAATCTCTGTATCTTTCATTACATTTTACTGTGAACCTATAATTGCCATAAAAAAGAAAATAGATTAATGTTATATATACAATATAAATGTGTATACATTTAAAAAATCAAACAAAACCATATTCTTTTACTTATGAGAGCTCTGGTGTTCTAGTGTAGAATGCCCTGCTTAGTCACATCTAGACTAAAGAATAAATATATTCCCTTGATTTCTTCACTAAACTATGAATCTTGAGTTCTTCCAGGAGCATTGTACTGTTCCGATCAATTCAACTATTTGTATTACTCCTTGTAGACAACATAGACTGTAATTGGCTGATTTCTATATTTTTAATTTAAAATGTGTCTTTAATGTTTTCAGTGACCTGTTGATACTTGGTATTTTGGTATGTCACCTTAGAGAAAAGATTATGGAAAAGTTAGAACTGTATTTGTTATCATTCTCCATATTGAATGTTGCCCCTGAAATTCTTCTCTATTCCTTTAATCCAAGTCTTTGTGATACAAGTCTATAATTGTAGAGATTTATTTTGAGATATGATAAGCTATAATTATACAACCCTAATTTTTCAAATTGTTGAAAGAAATTAACATGTGATTCATATTAGTTCTCTTTTCCTCCTGTAACAAGTATGGAGATGCTCAATTTGCTTTTTCATTTTAGAAGAATATAACTGCTATCATAGCATCTTTCTACCAAAGACAACTGACACCCTCAGTGTCAGCTGTAGTTCCTTACCTGCACAAGGCTTTGATATTTCTGATCAATTATGTAACTATATTCTCAAAGAAATCCCATAATTCAGTTAGCTGTCCAACAAAAACTTTGATGAAAGTCATTTTACCATGTTTGTTTCATAAACTTGTATTTATGAATTTTGTTTCATAAAGCTTCTGTTTTAGACAGTGTTATTTATAAACAAATATAAAAACTATCAGTATAAAATTTAATCCATGACTCTGCATCATTTTGGTAGGTATTGGTGATTAATTATTAAACATTACTTTCCATAATGCTGATAATTTGGTATTTGTTTACCAAGATTATAATTGCAAATCACCTGTCCTTGAAGTCCAGCATAGTTCTGGCAGCCTCTTTTAAAAAAAATGTTATTGGACCATAGATGCTTTACAGTGTTGTGTTAGTTTCTGCTGTACAGCAAAGTGAATCAGCTATACGTATACATTTATCTTGGAGAAGGCAATGGCACCCCACTCCAGTACTCTTGCCTGGAAAATCCCATGGATGGAGAAGCCTGGTGGGTTGCAGTCCATGGGGTCGCTAAGACACGACTGAGCGACTTCACTTTCACTTTTCACTTTCATGCATTGGAGAAGGAAAAGGCAACCCACTCCAGTGTTCTTGCCTGGAGAACCCCAGAGACGGGGGAGCCTGGTGGGCTGCTGTCTATGGGGTTGCACAGAGTCGGACACGACTGGAGCGACTTAGCAGCAGCAGCAGCATACATGTATCTCCTCTTTCTTGGATTTCCTTCCCGTTTAGATCACCATAGAGCGCTGAATAGTGCTATCCAGTAGGTTCTTCTTAGTTATCTATTTTATACACAGAATGAGTAGTGTGTAGTAGTGGGCCAACTTGGGCGAACTCCGGGAGTTAGTGAGGGACAGTGAGGCCTGCTGTGCCACAGTGCATGGGGCACATGAGTCGCAGCGCTGGACGTGACTTAGCACCTGAGCGACAGCTTTCCTTAGCATGCATGTGACTGACAGCCTCTTGACAGTACACAATTAGTGCATGCTCACAGTCACATTTTTGTACATAAACCAACACAAAAAGCAGAAAATAAAAACCTTCACTTTGAATGATTACAAAATTAAGTGTTTCAAGCAACCCCACTATATTCCAAATAATAACTGACTCTAAATTACTGAAACTCCAAGCTGAATGTAACAGTGTCAGTGGTGCCAACCTCTCCTGACCTTTTGTTCTTTGAGACTTAGCACCTGAGCGACAGCTTTCCTTAGCATGCATGTGACTGACAGCCTCTTGACAGTACACAATTAGTGCATGCTCACAGTCACATTTTTGTACATAAACCAACACAAAAAGCAGAAAATAAAAACCTTCACTTTGAATGATTACAAAATTAAGTGTTTCAAGCAACCCCACTATATTCCAAATAATAACTGACTCTAAATTACTGAAACTCCAAGCTGAATGTAACAGTGTCAGTGGTGCCAACCTCTCCTGACCTTTTGTTCTTTGGTTTCTCAAATAAAGCCCAGGAACTAATCGGCCAGTGTTTGTGCCTGAGAGGAAGGAAGGAAAAGAGCAGCGTTTAATGAGGCTATTCCAAACTCCAGGTGCCTTAAGTCTTCCTTGAGTTTTTTTTGCTTTTTCTGCTTATTCTTTGTAGATCAGAACCAGAATAGAAATTAGCCTTCAGATAAAGCTGAGTGTGTTAATAAAATTAGGTCAGCTAAGTTTTTAATGTAAATTCAATAATTTACATTCCAGTAATTAGCAGAATTGGGAGTGGGAATTAGAGATGGTTGTTTTGGATTTATATTTAATACTTTAAGGTGTTTACTTTCTCTGGCCTCTAGCTAGTATAACATGCCCTCCTTACAAATACAAAGATTTAGACTTTTATAATCCTGATTGTTGAAGGATTAAGTTCTCAGTCATGTCCTACTCTTTGCCACCCCATGGACTATACAGTCCATGGAATTCTCCAGGACAGAATACTGGAGTGGGTAGCATTTCCCTTCTCCAGGGGATCTTCCCAACCCACCCAGAGATCAAACCGAGGTCTCCTTCACTGCAGGCAGATTCTTTACTGTCAGAACCACCAGGGAAGCCTAATTGTTGAAAGATTTATTTCTCTAGAAGTCTAAGAGATATGTCTTGTTTGAGTTTTTTAGTAAAGTTAATAAGAGTATAGCAAATTTGGAATTAAATATATGTAACAATGAACAGTTGCCATTAGCCATGAAAAGAAATTGTTTACCAACTAAGCATAGACTGAGACATTCCCTGTTAATATAAATACATCCTTTAAAAAGAACAGTGAGCATTAATAGTTAAATCCATTTGCTTTCAAGGAAACTTTTACTTTTTATAATGGTAGTTTTATTTACTCTGTTTTTATTTAATCACTTAGTATCATAGATGGTCAAGATCATAGAATCCCAACCATAGTAAGTGGTAGGGATTATTATTTTTGTTTTTTTTTTCAAGAGCTCAGTATAGTCTTCAGTTTGGTGAATAACTATAATGAATAACTTACCTCATTGCAGTTATTGAGGAAACTATATTAAATAATAAAATGGATAATAATAAAATTATAAACAATAATTGTGCTAAGTCACTTCAGTTGTGTCTGACTCTTTGAGACACTATGGACTGTAGCTCCTCTGTCCATGAGATTCTCCAGGCAAGAATACTGGAGTGAGTTGCCATGCTCTCCTCCAGGGAGTCTTCCTGACCCAAGGATTAAACCACTACCCATATGTCTCCTGTATTTGCAGGAGGATTGTTTACCACTAGCACCACCTGGGAAGCTTCTCTGGTGGCTCAAAAAATAATAAAATGGATAATAATAAAATTATAAACAATAATTGTGCTAAGTCACTTCAGTTGTGTCTGACTCTTTGAGACACTATGGACTGTAGCTCCTCTGTCCATGAGATTCTCCAGGCAAGAATACTGGAGTGAGTTGCCATGCTCTCCTCCAGGGAGTCTTCCTGACCCAAGGATTAAACCACTACCCATATGTCTCCTGTATTTGCAGGAGGATTGTTTACCACTAGCACCACCTGGGAAGCTTCTCTGGTGGCTCAACTGGTAAAGAATCTGCCTGCAATGTGGGGGACCCAGGTTCAGTCCCTGGGTTGGGAAGATCTCCTGCAGAAGGGAATGGCAACCCACTCCATATTCTTGCCTGGAGAATCCCATGGACAAGTGAGTCTGGTGGGCTACAGTCCATGGGTTTCCAAAGAGCTGGACACAACTGAGAAAATAAATCATAATAGTTAAGTATTATTCACATATTAAGTCATTTCTTTATAGCAGAAGGTACTATTTTTATCCTCACAGGTTAAATTAACTTGTCCAAAACATGTGGATTCATCGTAGCTTTCCTTCTGAGGAGCAAGCGTGTTTTAATTTCATGACTGCAGTCATGGTTTACAGTGATTTTGGAGCCCCCCAAAAGAATATCTGTCACTGCTTCCACTTTTTCCCCTTATTTGCCATGGAGTGATGGAACTGGATGCCATGCTCTTAGTTTACTGAATGTTGCGTTTCAAGCCAGCTTTTTCACTCTTCTTTTTCACTCCCATCAAGAGACTCATTAGTTCCTCTTCACTTTCTGCCATTAGATATCATCTGCATATCTGAAGTCATTCATATTTCTCCCTGCAGTTTTCATTCCAGCTTGTGATTCATCCAGACTGCTTTCTACAGGATGTACTCTGCATGTAAGCTAAATAAGCAGGGTGACAATATGTAGCCTTGCATACTCCTTCCCCAGTTTGCAACCAGTCTGTTGTTCTATGTCCGGTTCTAACTGTTACTTTCTGACCTGCGTACAGGTTTCTCAGGACGCAGGTAAAGTGGCCTTGTACTCTCATCTCTTTAAGAATTTTCCGCAGTTTGTTGTGATCCACACAGTCAAAGGCTTTAGCTTAGTGAATGAAGCAGAAGTAGATGATTTCTAGAATTCCCTTGTATTCTCTATGATTCAATCGATGTTGTCAATTTGATCTCTGGTTCCCCTGCCTTTTCTAAATCCAGCATAGTTTGCAACCAGTCTGTTGTTCTATGTCCGGTTCTAACTGTTACTTTCTGACCTGCGTACAGGTTTCTCAGGACGCAGGTAAAGTGGCCTTGTACTCTCATCTCTTTAAGAATTTTCCGCAGTTTGTTGTGATCCACACAGTCAAAGGCTTTAGCTTAGTGAATGAAGCAGAAGTAGATGATTTCTAGAATTCCCTTGTATTCTCTATGATTCAATCGATGTTGTCAATTTGATCTCTGGTTCCCCTGCCTTTTCTAAATCCAGCATGTACTACTGGAAATTCTTAGTTCAGGTACTCCTGAAGCCTAGCTTGAGGATTTTGAGCATTATCTTTCTAGCATGTGAAATGAACACTGTTGTACAGTAGTTTGAACATTCTTTGATATTGTTTTTCTATAATGAAAATTGACCTTTTCCAGTTCTGTGGACTTTGTTGAGTTTTCCAAATTTGCTGACATATTTAATACAGCACTTTAACAGCATCATCTTTTAGAATTAAAAAAAAAAAAAAAAACTTCTGGAATTCCACACCTCAACTAGCTTTGTTCATAGTAATGCTTTCTAAGACCCACTTGACACATTCATCGTAGCTTTCCTTCTGAGGAGCAAGCGTGTTTTAATTTCATGACTGCAGTCATGGTTTACAGTGATTTTGGAGCTCCCCAAAAGAATATCTGTCACTGCTTCCACTTTTTCCCCTTATTTGCCATGGAGTGATGGAACTGGGTGCCATACTCTTAGTTTACTGAATGTTGCGTTTCAAGCCAGCTTTCTCACTCTTCTTTTTCACTCTCATCAAGAGACTCTTTAGTTCCTCTTCACTTTCTGCCATTAGATATCATCTGCATATCTGAAGTCATTCATATTTCTCCCCGCAGTTTTCATTCCAGCTTGTGATTCATCCAGACTGCTTTCTACAGGATGTACTCTGCATGTAAGCTAAATAAGCAGGGTGACAATATGTAGCCTTGCATACTCCTTCCCCAGTTTGGAACCAGTCTGTTGTTCTATGTCCGGTTCTAACTGTTACTTTCTGACCTGCGTACAGGTTTCTCAGGAGGCAGGTAAAGTGGCCTTGTACTCTCATCTCTTTAAGAATTTTCCGCAGTTAGTTGTGATCCACACAGTCAAAGGCTTTAGCTTAGTGAATGAAGCAGAAGTAGATGATTTCTAGAATTCCCTTGTATTCTCTATGATTCAATCGATGTTGGCAATTTGATCTCTGGTTCCCCTGCCTTTTCTAAATCCAGCATGTACTACTGGAAATTCTTAATTCAGGTACTCCTGAAGCCTAGCTTGAGGATTTTGAGCATTATCTTTCTAGCATGTGAAATGAACACTGATTGTACTCTCATCTCTTTAAGAATTTTCCGCAGTTAGTTGTGATCCACACAGTCAAAGGCTTTAGCTTAGTGAATGAAGCAGAAGTAGATGATTTCTAGAATTCCCTTGTATTCTCTATGATTCAATCGATGTTGGCAATTTGATCTCTGGTTCCCCTGCCTTTTCTAAATCCAGCATGTACTACTGGAAATTCTTAATTCAGGTACTCCTGAAGCCTAGCTTGAGGATTTTGAGCATTATCTTTCTAGCATGTGAAATGAACACTGCTGTACAGCAGTTTGAACATTCTTTGATATTGTTTTTCTATAATGAAAATTGACCTTTTTCAGTTCTGTGGACTTTGTTGAGTTTTCCAAATTTGCTGACATATTGAACACAGCACTTTAACAGCATCATCTTTTAGAATTAAAAAAAGAAAAAACTTCTGGAATTCCACACCTCAACTAGCTTTGTTCATAGTAATGCTTTCTAAGACCCACTTGACTTCACACTCCAGGATATCTGGCTGTAGGTCAGAGACCACACCATCATTGTCCTCTGGTTCATTAAAACCATTCTGTATAGTTATTCTGTATATTCATGCCACCTCCTCTTTATCTCTTCTGATTCTGTTCAGTTCAGTTCAGTTCAGTCGCTCAGTTGTGTCCAACTCTTTGCGACCCCATGAATCGCAGCACACCAGGCCTCCCTGTCCATCACCAACTCCCGGAGTTCACTCAGATTCACGTCCATCGAGTCAGTGATGCCATCCAGCCATCTCATCCTTGGTTGTCCCCTTCTTCTCCTGCCCCCAATCCCTCCCAGCATTAGGGTCTTTTCCGATGAGTCAGCTCTTCGCATGAGGTGGCCAAAGTACTGGAGCTTCAGCTTTAGCATCATTCCTTCCAAAGAAATCCCAGGGCTGATCTCCCTTAGAATGGACTGGTTGGATCTCCTTGCAGTCCAAGGGACTCTCAAGAGCCTTGTCCAACACCACAGTTCAAAAGCATCAATTCTTCGGCGCTCAGCCTTCTTCACAGTCCAACTCTCACATCCATAGATTCTGTTAGGTCCTTACATTCTGTGTCCTTTTTTATTACCATCCTTGCATGGAATGTTCCACTGATATCTCCAATTTTCTTGAAGTGATCTCTATTCTTTCCAGTTCTATTGTTTTCCTCTATTTCTTTGCACTGTTTATTTAAAAAGGCCTTCTTTCCTTCTTGTCTCTCCTTGCTATTCTCTGAAACTCTGCATTAAGTTGGATATATCGTTCCCTTGCTCTCTTGCTTTTCAACTCTCTTCTTTCCTCAGTTATTTGTAAAGCTTCATAAACAACCACTTTACCTTCTTAGATTTCTTTTTCTTTGGGACGGTTTTGGTCGCTGCGTCCTCTACCATGTTACTAACCTCTGACCTTAGTTCTTCAGGCACTCTGTCTACCAGATCTAATCCCTTGAATCTACCTATCAATTCCACTGAATAATATAAGGGATTTGATTTAAGTCATACCTGAATGGCCTAGTGGTTTTCCCTACTTTCTTCAATTTAAGCCTGAGTTTTGCCATATGGAGCTCATGTTCTGAGCCACAGTCAGCTCCAGGTCTTATTTTTGCTGACTGTATAGATTTTATCTAGTTTTGGCTACAAAGAAAGTAATCAATCTTATTTCCATATTGACCCTCTGGTGATGTCCATGTATAGAGCCTTCTCTTGTGTTGTTGGAAAAGCATGTTTGCTATGACTAGCGTGTTCTCTCAAGAAAACTGTTAGCCTTTGCCCTTGGAGCCCTTCTACTCCAAAGTCAAACTTGTGTCTTTTGCCAGATACCTCTTGACTTCCTACTTTTGCATTCCAGTCCCCTATGATGAAAATAACATCTGTTTTTGGTGTTAGTTCTAAAAGTTGGTGAAGATCTTCATAGAACTGGTCAACCTCAACTTCTTCGGCATCAGTTGTTGGGGCATTGACTTGGATTACTGTAATGTTGAGTGGTTTGCTTTGGAAATAATCTGCGATCATTCTGTTATTTTTGAGGGTGCACCCAAGTACTGCATCTCAGACTCTTTTGTTGACTATGGTGGTTACTCCATTTCTTTTAAGGGATCTTGCCCACAGCAGTAGATATATGGATAAGCCATTTTAGTTCACTGATTCCTTAGATGTCGATGTTCAATCTTGCCATCTCCTATTTGACTAAAAACAATTTACCTTGATTCATGGACCTTAAATTCCAGATTTATATGCAATATTGTTCTTTACAGCATCAGACTTAACTTTCACCACCAGACATGTCCACAAATGAGCATACTTTCCATTTTGGCCCAGCTGCTTCACTTTTTGAAGCTAATAGTAATTGCCCTTTGCTCTTCATCAGTAGCATGTTGGACACTTTCTGACCCAGGAAGATAATCCTCTGGTGTCAAATCTTTTTGTCTTTTCATACTGTCCACGGGGTTCTCACAGCAAGAATACTGGAGTAGATTGCCATTTCCTCCTCCCCTGAACCAATGAACTTAAACTAGTTTATAATTACTAAAAATTATCTCATATCCCATGAACTTGAAAAACATTTGAGTTAGCTTTTATTATATTTATAAGAATTTTATAAATATGTGATTCATATAAGTGCTTAATTTTCTTTAGAAAAATTTAAAAAATAGAGCTCTTTTACAAGTTAATTTTGGTAATACCATCTAGAGGTAGAAAATATAACATATCACACATCTATTATATATATGTATATACATATATACATACATTTACCACTAAGCCACCTGGGAAGATGATTATATTTAAAAATTACTGCCATGAATCAGTAACAGTGATACAAAACTCACTAGTTATAAAAGAAGTTGGATCTAAGTTCTTTTTTTGGTAGATAAAATAAGTTAAGATACCTGCTCAGATAGCTAAAGGTTTTTACTAATATTTGTGGAGGAGATATTTATAAAAAATTGTATTTGCCTAAGTTTCAAGTGACCTTTCTCCTAGTTTTCCTTCTGATAAGTTACCTCCTGAAGTGTGTAAGAAACTTACACTTAGATCTCAAAAGTACAGAGAAAAAAGAAAAAAAATGCAATTTTCCCAAAGAAAGGCTTTGGTTTCCTAAGCGAGAATTTTCACAATATTTACAAGCCTTTTGAGACAGGGAGGCCTGGCATGCTGCAGTCTATGGTTTGCAAAGAGTCAGACACAGCTGAGCGACTGAACTGAACTGAGATAAATAGAGGACGTTTGGGACTTGGTAAAAAGGAACAGATAGATTTTTGATTGCCTCTAGAGTTGCATTTCTAGTTTTGCAAAGATTTGTAAGCTTAGAACAGTTGCTCTCAATTCCTTAAACAATTGGATTGCAGCCTAAATTACGTGATAGATTCATCCCCATCCAACTACATTATCTTTAATTTGTGGTGGTTGTGTTGCTGTTAACATCAAGGAGATTTCTAACTAAGATAAAATCAAAAAACTTCTGCATCCTGGATTTAGAGTTGTTTGTCTTTGGAATATTTTAATAAATCCTTTCACAAAGGCTTTAGAAGGCTTTTCTTTCCCTCTGGGTTCATAGTTTCATTTAGGTTAAACCTAAAAAGATTCCTATTAGACACTGAAGATCAGTTTCCAATTTCTGACAAATATGTATCTGACTATAAAGTCACTTAAAAAAAAAAAAACTTTAAATATCTTGTCAGGTTTCAGCCAGGGCAAACAGTATATATTTATGGCAATATTGAGCAACATGTTGGACTCAAGAGGCATCCATATAGAGGGTGCAGAAGGTATTTTCCTCTCTCTACTGGATACTACAAAGATTTGAGAAAGCTCTTTCTGGCCCCATGGACTGTAGCCGGTGAGGCTCCTCTATCCATGGAATTCTCCAGGAAAGAACACTGGGATGGCTTGCCATTTCCTTCTCTCAGGGATCTTCCCAACCCAGGGACTCAGCCCTTGTCTCTAAATGTCTCCTGCATTGGCAAGAAGGTTCTTTACCACTAGCACCACCTGGGAAGCCCAAACGCTTTCACTGGATACTGCAAAGATTTGGGAGAGCTGACTTTGGTAAGAACTTTCACCTTTATCTGGTTTCTACCAATTTTCCCAGGATCCTCTTTCCTGTAGCTTCAGTATCTACCACAGTTTGGCAAAGTTTTCCATTAAGTTTAATTTAGTTTTTCCCTGAGTGTTTAAAGGAATAACACACACTTTACCAGGAAATCCCAGAGTCCCATCAACTTTTGGAGGGACCCGTACCGGGGTCCTCCTTCAAGGATAGATATGTGGAGGGGCGTCTGCAAGACCACTAAGTTGGTGGGCTTTAGTTTATAGTCACAGTCTCTTCAGAGAGGAAGGACAGTTCAGACTAAGGATCACTAGAATGACTCTGTATGTGTGGACACAGTCGTTCAGTCATGCCCGACTCTCTGCAACCCTATGGACTGTAGCCCACTGGGCTCCTCTGTCCATGCGTTTCTCCAGGCAATAATATTGGAGTGGGTTGCCATTTCCTTCTCCAGCGGCCCTTCCTGACCCAGGGATTGAACCCGTGTCTCTTTGCAGCTCCTGTACTGACAGACTCAAAGGAAAGTAGAGACAAGCTGCAATTGTTGTGTTGGTCTTACAGCCTTTCATTTTGGGTACCTCTCACCTTGCATGTCTTTTAATTTTTCATTACCCTTTTGCAAAAAATCTTTCAGTGAAGCTATTTTTGGAATCTTGAAGCCTTCTGGGGGAGTCTGCATACCAATTAAAATAGTTAGCCTAGGACTTCCATGGTGATCCAGTGGTTAAGAATCCCCTTGGCAATGCAGGGGGCATGGGTTTGATTCCTGGTCCAGGAAGATCTCACATGCCAAGGAGCAACTAGTGCATGCACCATAACTACTGAGCCCATGGGCTGCAGCTCCTGAAGCCTGAGCGCCTAGAGCCTGTGCTCCGCAGCAAGAGAAGCCACCACAGTGAGAAGTCCATGGACCCCAGCTAGACAGCAGCCCCTACTCGGCACAACTGGAGAAAGGCCACACAGCAACAAAGACCAGAGCAGCCAAAAATAGATAAATGAATAAATAACGGAAAAAAGAACACCTTAAAAAATAGGTATCATATTCTACTTGTTTAATTTTGGAAGCCTTACTTTCAAGTGTCCGTAGAGTCAAGGACATGGTCTTTGGTCTTTCCAGTAGTCATGTACAGATGTGAGAGCTGGACAATGAAGAAGGCAGAGCCCGAAGAATGGATGCTTTTGAACTGTGGCACTGGAGAAGACTCTCGAGAGTCCCTTGGACTGCAAGGAGATCCATCCAGTCAATCTTAAAGGAGATTAACCCTGAATATTCATTAGAAGGACTGATGCTGAAGCTGAGCTCCAATACTTTGGCCACCTGATGTGAAGAGCTGACTCATTGGAAAAGACTCTGATGCTGGTAAGATTGAAAGCAGAAGGAGAAGAGGGCAACAAGGATGAGATGATTGGATGGCATCATCGATTCAATGGACATGAACTTGAGCAAACTCCAGGAGATAGTGGCAGACAGGGAGGCCTGGCGTGCTCGGTCACAAAGAGTCAAACATGACTTGGCGACTGAACAACCACAATTTTCAAGTGTATTTCATAAATGAACTTATTTCATCAGAATAGTCCTGACAGCAGTTTCTTGGGACCCTTAGCTCCAAATGGATTTCAACCCACATTTATGTCTGGTCATATTCGGGGCTCTCAAGCATCTTCCCAGGTGGCACAGTGATAAAAGATCCCGTCTGCCATCACAGGAGATGCAGAGAGATACAGTTTGATCCCTGGGTCAGGAAGATGCCCTGAAGAAGGGAATGGCTTACCCACTCCAGGATTCTTGCCTAGAGAATTCCATGGATAGGAGAGCCTGGCGGGCCACAGTCCATGGGTTCACAAAGAGTCAGACAGGACTGAAGGACTGCACACTGACACGCAACTTGACAGTTACCAAGCTAAGTTCTCAGGACATGAAGCAACAATATAATTCTAGGTTTTCTAAGCAAGATTTTGCCATTTTTGTAACTATCTAGAATTTCTGGAATTACTGTTTTTAAATATAAAATAAGCACATGTATTGGAAAATGATGTGCTCTTTTGAATTTAAAAATCCTGTTTCTTTTGGCTAAGCTTTTTGGGTCTCTTGGAACCGGATTAATACCTAAGAGGGATGTGGTATGGAGTTGGCAATTGTATGGCGTTTTGCAATGTACATCATTGCAAGGAAATTTTCTCAAGTTAGAGTGTGATCTAGTGTCAATGTAACCCATTCCATGATGAACTTATCGTAACACTGGAGCCTTTGGGTTAGGTGGCAAACACTCTTAACAGCTTTTAATTGCTTGACTCATGCCCACTGGTTTCATGGCATTTTTCTTTTAAATGTTCCCACTAGCAATAACCTTTATCTACACAAAACAAGACAAACAAACAGGCACTGCACCATGCCAGTAGTAACCAAGAGATGTTACTGCAGCCTGGTCAAGGGAAGGTGCTGTGCACACCACCATCAATTCTCAGTGTGGAACCTGGAACTAAGGAGAGTACTGGATGCCAGGAAAGCAAACCCCCAAGAATGGGGACTGCGAACTGACTCCATACAAAGGAGGAATGGTACCTGCTGCCAGAAGGTCCCAACATGAAATATGGGAACACAACCAAGGACTGAGGTTTTCTAATGAAGTGGGAAATTGTGTCCCTAATAGTAAGCAGTTTCTGATGTGGAACTCAAGACTCAATTGGGGAATTGACTGGAAAGTCAATTACATCAAGAGCTTGACACAGAGGGACACTGGGAGGAACTTACCCACAGTCTTGGGAAATGGTAAGAAACACAGAGAACTCAAAGGGTTGTCAGATATCACACCTGTGTTGCTTCCCTGGTGGCTCAGACGGTAAAGCATCTGCCTGCAATGCGGGAGACCCGGGTTCGATCCCTGGGTTGGGAAGATCCCCTGGAGGAGGAAATGGCAACCCACTCTATTGTTCTTTCCTGGAGAATTCCATGGACTGAGGAGCCTTGTAGGCTACAGTCCATGGGGTCGGCAAAGAGTCGAACACGACTGAATCACTTCACTTCATGCCTGTGTTTTTCATTGTTTCTCAAGCCACCAGAGGTTCACTGGAGTGACACCGCCATCCAGTCTGTTAACGTATGAAATTCAACTGAGTAAATTTAAAGACCTAACTTTGTTCAATGATTTGTATCACCTACTCAATGGACATGAGTTTGAGCAAGCTCTGGGAGTTGGTGATGGACAGGAAGCCTGGTGTGCTGCAGTCCATGGGGTTGCAAAGAGTCAGACACGACTGAGCGGCTGAACTGAACTGAACTGAATGATTTGTAAATTGGCCATCCTCCCATCTAGCAAATCTCTTAGAAAAGATATCTAAGGAGCTGTATAGAATGGAAGACTTTATAGACAGAAAGAGCAGGGAACAGGAAAGAGCAGAACACTTCCACCAGGGTCACCTTCCTTCAGGGGACAGGAGGGGTCTATCAGGTGAATTACCTCACTAGTGCTGACCAGAAAATTCCAGACTGGCTGGTGATTACATTCTTGGGGGAGGTTGAAGCTGCAGTTAGGTCAGGTACTATGTCTCAATTTGGTGATGTGGGTTTAGCACAGATGACTCCATTTTGAGCCTGTTGTCTGTTTCTTTTTTTAACAACATGCATGTTCTGCTGGACTCTCATTTTCACATTTGTAAAACTGAGCTCACATTAGTACTTTCTCCCCATGATAGGCATGAGGATTAATTGAGATAGTGCTTTATAAAAATACTTGCCCTGGTGCCTTGAATTTAGTAGCTGCTTCAAATGTGGAGGCTCCTATTAACTAATAATCTGATTTTCCCAAGCATGTATACACAGACTCAGCTGGTTCTCTGCCAGAAGTTGAGGGCCTCCTTGAGCTATCAGCTGGGTTGAGCTCAACAAAAAAATTTGATGAGAGTTGAAAATGATGCATGACTCAACTCATAATAACCTTGTTGTTGTGTAGTCAAGCAGGGGATGGTAAAGTTGAGATTTCTCTTGGTGAGTGAAACAGATTAAGAACTAGTGCTGTGATCTAGAGTTCCCATTTTCTAGGATGACATTTCTCAGATTAATTCTGGTAGAAATAAGACCTGAGAAGGGCTATGAAGCACTGGTTCTCTGGTCAAATACCTCTGGAAAATGTTATATAAGATGGTGTGCATTGTATATTCACAGTGAACACTAGCACGTCAAAGGCTCAGAGAGTACTAGCAGAAAAGAAAGCACGTATACTTCCTATATTCCCAAATTTATGTTTCTGTTGTTTTTTTTTTTTTCAAAGAGCATCAGTTACCATCTCACAGTAGGGAGATCAAATCAGTCAATCCTAAAGGAAATCAACCCTGAATATTCATTCAGCGGACAGATGCTGAAGCTGAAGCTCCAGTACTTTGGCTACCTGATGAGAAGAGTTGACTTGTTAGAAAGGACCTGAAGCTGGGAAATACTGAGGGGGAGAGGAGAAGAGGGTGACAGAGGTTGAGATGGTTGGGTGACATCACCAACTCAATGCACACGAGTTTGAGCAAACTCTGGGAGATGGTGAAAGGCAGGGAAGCCTGGCGTGCTAAAGTCCATGGGGTTTGAAAGAGTTGGACACAACTTAGCCAGTGAACAACAACATCTCCAGTAACATCTTTCCGGAAATGCTAAGAGAAGCTGAAAAGAATTTACTTCAGGATCCTCAAGCAGTGAAGAGAATCCATACTTGGGAACCAGGAAAACTATTTTTCTGGCCTTGATCATCACCAGTAGTGTAATCTTGAGCAAATCACTAAATTTCTTCACATATAAAATGAAATGAGGTCTCATGCCAGTCAAAATGGCTGCGATCCAAAAGTCTACAAATAGGAAATGCTGGAGAGGGTGCAGAGAAAAGGGAACCGTCTTATACTGTTGGTGGGAATGCAAACTAGTACAGCCACTATGGAGAACAGTGTAGAGATTCCTTTAAAAACTGGAAATAGAACTGCTGTATGACCCAGCAATCCCACTGCTGGGCATACACACCGAGGAAACCGGAACTGAAAGAGACACATGTACCCCAATGTTCATCGCAGCACTGTTTATAATAGCCAGGACATGGAAGCAGCCTAGATGTCCATCAGCAGGTGAATGGATAAGAAAGCTGTGGTACATATACACAATGGAGTATTACTCAGCCATTAAAAAGAATGCATTTGAATCAGTTCTAATGAGGTGGATGAAACGAGCCTCTTATACAGAGTGAAGTAAATCAGAAAGAAAAACACCAATACAGTATATAACACATATATATGGAATTTAGAAAGATGGTAATAATAATCCTGTATGTGAGACAGCAAAAGAGACACAGATGTATAGAACAGACTTTTGGACTCTGTGGGAGAGGGAGAGGGTGGGATGATTTGAGAGAATAGCATTGAAACGTGTATTACCATATGTGAAATAGATCGTCAGTCCAGATTAGATGCAGGAGACAGGGTGCTCAGGGCTGGGGCACTGGGATGACCCTGAGGGATGGGATGGGGAGGCAGGTGGGAGGGGGCTCAGGAAGGGGGACACATGTACACCCATGGCTGATTCATGTCAAGGTATGGTAAAAACCACTACAATATTGTAAAGTAATTAGCCTCCAATTACTATAAATTAATTAATTTTAAATATATGTATATAAGTGATATGTAACTATGTGAAAGTGAATTGACTTGTGGCTCATGTGTTGACATAGCTATATTTTCTAGACATTTAATTAAACATTTATTAATTTTGATTTTGCAAAAAAAAAGAAATGAGAGATTTCCCCAGTGGCCCAAGTGTTAAGACTGTCTTTTGATGCACGGGGCTCGAGCTCAAGCCCTGGTTGGGAAACTAAGATGTGCACAGGTGCACCCGGGGGCTGATTCATGTCAATATATGGCAAAACTGGCCACAATGTTGCTAATCAATTATCCTCCAATTAAAATTAAATTAATTTAAAGTGTCTGTGGCATAGAAGAAGTTTAAAATGTTTGGAAAACAAATCAACAGATTAATATTCTGGAAATCTAGTAAATCGAAGTAGATTGCAAGTCAAATGGCCAGAACAAGTTAACATATGAAGTGAATGAATGAAATGACAGTTGAAACCATGGAATTGGAATGATCAACAATTAAAGGCAAACAGAGAAAAAAGGACACCAAGGATTAAGCCAACATTAGCACTACAGAAAACAGAGGTAGTCTGTGACACTGAAGGAAAAACAACTGCTTTCTGATAGGACATGAAAGAAAGGGGGCAAGTGAGTGTTCAGTGACAGCAAATGATTGAGAGATCAAGTAGGATGTTGTTGTTCAGTTGCTAAATTGTATCTGACTCTTGCAACTGTAGCCCACCAGGCTCCTCCATCCATGGGATTCCCCAGGCAAGAATACTAGAGTGGGTTGCCATTACCTTGTCCAGGGGATCTTCCTAACAGTTCACTTATTTCAGACATTTTGGGGAAGATCAGCTTGGCAATAATCCAAAAGCCTGATGTCTGAGATGGAGGTGATACAGCCTGAGTAAAACAAAAGTCTCCCCCACATACCCACATTTTAAAATGTGAAAGCAAAGAATTCAGTAATGGGGGGAAAAAACATAACTTGGTTCTTTTAACACAGGCTAATTCTTTTTATTTTATTAACTTTTTAACTGGAAGGTAATTGCTTTACAATTTTGTGTTGGTTTCTGCTGTACAATAACCTGACAGCTGTAAGTAGACAGATATCTCCTTTCTCTTGAGCCTCCCCCCAACTCCACCCCAACCCACTGCTCTAGGTTGTCACAGAGCACTGAGCTGAGCTCCCTGTGTTATACAGCAGCTTCCCACTCGCTATCTGTTACACATGGTAGTGCATATATATCAATGCTACTTTCCCAATTTGTCTCACCCTCTCTTTCTCTCATTGTGTCCACAGCTATGTTCTGTACATCCGTGTCTCTGTTCTTGCCCTGCGAGTAGGTTCATCAGTACCATTTTTGTAGATTCTCTATATATGCATTAATATACCATATTTTTTTCCTCTTTCTTACTTTACTCTGTACAACAGGCTCTAGTTTCATCCACCTCACTAGTTTTATTTTGTTTATTTTTATTGGAGTATAGTTTGCTTACAATATTGTGTTAGTTTCTGCTGTACAGCAAAGTGAGTCAGCTGTATGTTTGCATACACCCCCTCTTTTTTGGATTTCCTTCCCATTTAGATCTACACAGAGTGTGGAGTAGCGTTTCTTGTGTGATATAGTAGGTAGGGTCTCATTAGTTATGTATTTTATATATTGGTTCAGTTGAATTCAGTCACTCAGTCTGTCCGACTCTTTGTGACCCCATGGAATGCAGCACGCCAGGCCTCTCTGTCCATCACCAACTCCCGGAGCCTACCCAAACTCATGTCCATTGAGTCAGTGATGCCATCCAACCATCTCATCCTCTGTCGTCCCCTTCTCCTCCCGCCTTCAATCTTTCCCAACATCAGGGGCTTTTCAAATGAGTCAGATCTTCTCATCAGGTGGCCAAAGTATTAAAGTTTCAGCTTCAGCATCAGTCCTTCCAATGAATGTTCAGGACTGATTTCCTTTAGAATTGACTGGTTGGATCTACTTGCAGTCCAAGGGACTCTCAAGAGTCTTTTCCAACACCACACTTCAAAAGCATCAATTCTTCGGTGCTCGTCTTTATTTATAGTCCAACTCTCGCATCTATACATGACTACTGGAAAAACCATAGCTTTGTCTAGTTGGACCTTTTTTGGTAAAGTAATGTCTCTGCTTTTGAATACACTGTCTGGGCTAGTCATAGCTTTTCTTCCAAGGAGCAAGCATCTTTTAATTTCATGGCTGCAGTCACCATCTGCAGTGATTTTGGAGGCCCCTCAAATTTTATACATAGTAGTGTATGTGTGTCAATCCCAATCTCCCAATTCATCCCACCTCCCCCTTCCTCCACTGATATATGTAACTTTGTCCTCTGCCTCTGTGTCTCTATTTCTACTCTACATATAATTTCATCTACACCATTTTTCTAGATCCCACATAAAAGTGGTATCATACAATATTTAGTTTTCTATTTCTGACTTACTTTACTCTGTGTAATAGTCTCTAGGTCTAACCATATCTCTGCAAATGGCATTATTTCATTCCTTTTTATGGCTGAGACTGATTCTTTTTAAGTTTTTAATTATAGAAAGTTTTAACATATGCAAAGCAGAGAGAGTATGATGGACCCACACGTCCCAGCTCCCGGCTTGAACCACTATCACTTCCTGGTCAATTTTGCTTCATCTATACCTCCATCTACTTGCCCTGACACATGCTGATTATTGCAAAGCAGCACTACATACCAGATTATTTCACTCACAATATTTTTGTATGAGACTCAAGGTATATACCAGGGCTTCCCTGGTGGCTCAGATGGTAAAGAATCTGCCTGCAATGCAGGAGACCAGGGTTCAATCCCTGAGTTGGGAATATCTTCTGGAGAAGGGAGTGGCCATCCACAACAGTATTCTTGCTTGGAGAATTGCATGGACAGAGGAGCTTGGCGAGCTATAGCCCATGGGGTTGCAAAGAGCCAGACACAACTGAGCAATTAACACTTTCACGTCACTTTCAAGGGTTTAAAGGTAGGCAGTGGAAAGAACAGAAGTTTTGTGTGGTAGGCTCTCTCCTGGAGCAGATGAGCACAATAAAAAAAAACCCAATTCCAAGGAGGAAATTCCTCTTTCTTTTCCAAGAACATGTGACTATAATCAGCAGAAAGTCAGCATAGTGAGACTTTTCTCTGAATGACCAGAGAAAAACTGCTAGATTTATTAAAGAAGAGAATGGCTTTTGATAAAGCTGAAATTCCTTTCTTCTAAATAGATTCACTCAAAGGAAAAAAAAAAGCATTTCGGAAATTTTCTAATTTGAGATAAAAATGCATCTGTGAAAGTAGGGTGAGCAGTTATGAAGAAAAGAACAATATGGAATCAAATGTACAGTTCTTGAAGAATTAAAAAACATTTAATGATCTATATGCAGAGATACAGAATGTTCATGGATCGGATGATTCAATATTGTTAAGATGTCAGCTGGATGTTTTCCTAAATTTCACCTATAGATTCAAAACATTCCCAATTAAAACTCTAGCAGGACCGTTTGTAGTAACTGACAAGAAAATTCTAAAATTTATTTGGAAAATCAAGCTAAAAAGACTTTGAAAAAGAACAAAGTTGGAGGTTTATAGTATCTGACTTTAAGACTTTCTATATCTTTAAACAGTAATAAAGACAGAGTGGTATTGGTATAAAGATAAACATTTAGGTTATTAAAAGAATAAGACTCCAATAATAAATCCATGTGTATGTATTCTTAATTTGTACCATTGGTGCCAAGGTAATTAAATGGGGAATAGAGAGTCTTTTCAGCAATTGCCATTGAAACAATCAGATATTCATTTGGGGGCAAACATGAGCAATCACTCTTACCTTACATGACACAAAATTTAACTGCTATTAAGATAGGAAATCTAACAAAATCTAAAACTATAAAACTTAAAATATATATATAGGGGGAGATATCTGTGACCTTTTGATATGGAAAGATTTCCTATACAGGAAGCTAAAAGCATTAAGCAAAGGGGGGGGAAATCAATGAAATGAACTTCATGAAAATTTTAAATGTCTGCTCTCCAAAGGCCACAAACTGAAAGAAAATATTTGCAACACATATCTGACAAAAGCTTATATCCAGAAAGTGAAAAGTTACAACTTATTAAAAAGATGGTAAACAACCCAATATAAAATTAGGCAAAACATTTGAATTGACACTTTACAAATAAAACACATAAAAGATGTGAAATATTATCAGCGTGATGAATTTACAAATTAAAATCGGTATGAGACATCACAACATACCCATTAGAATGACTAAAATAAACAATGAAAACAGACAAAAACAAAACAATACAATGCTGTGGAGATATGGAAAAACACTTGGAAGGTAAAATGATATAGTCACTCTGGAAAACAGTTTAGTAGCTTCTTTAAAAATTAATCATATTGTATCATACAACTTAGCAATTTTACTCTTAGGTATTTCATCAAGAAAAATGAAAATATAGGTCTACACAAAGACTTGCACAAGAATGTTCTTAACAGTTTTATTTATAGTAGTCAAAAATTGGAAACAATCCAAAAGGCCATCAACAAATGAATAGATAAATATGGTAAATAGATAAATATCCATTCAAAAGAATTCTACTTAGCAACAAAATAGAACAAACTATTGGTGCACAACAAGGATAATTTCAAAAACCTGCTTTGCAAAAGCAAGTAGACACAGATGAGTTCAGAGTATATTATTTTATTTATCTGAAATTCTGGGTAAAAAAAAATCTAATATATAGTGACAAAAGAAATCAGTGGTCACTTGGGGCCCATTAGGGTGGTAAAAGACTCAAAGGAAACTTTTGGGGTGTTGAAAATATTGAGTGATGGTAAGAGGGTTATAAAATAGGAGCAAGTAAATTTTCTAAAATTGGAAGCTAAACACTAATAAAATTTGCTGAAAATTTTTCAAAATATTGGAATTACAAAACCATAAAATAATACTAAAAACAACAAGGAAAATAAAAATAGAAACAAACCATAAAATGCCAAAATTATAAAAAAGGACAATCCATTTTGATACTTTTTTTTTTTTTTTTACTTTACAATACTGTATTGGTTTTGCCATACATCAACATGAATCTGCCACGGGTGTACATGAGTTCCCAATCCTGAACCCCCCTCCCACCTGCCTCCCCATACCATCTCTCTGGGTCATCCCAGTGCACCAGCCCCAGCATCCTGTATCCTGTATCGAACCTAGACTGGCAATTCATTACCTACATGATATTATACATGTTTCAATGCCATTCTCCCAAATTATCTCACCCTCTCCCTCTCCCACAGAGTCCAAAAGTCTGTTCTATACATCTGTGTCTCTTTTGCTGTCTCGCATACAGGGTTATCATTACCATCTTTCTAACTTCCATATATATGTGTTAGTATGCTGTATTGGTGTTTTTCTTTCTGATTTACTTCACTCTGTATAATTGGCTCCAGTTTCATCCACCTCATTAGAACTCATTCAAATGTATTCTTTTTAATGGTTGAGTAATACTCCATTTTGTATATGTACCACTCCTTTCTTATCCATTCGTCTGCTGATGGACATCTAGGTTGCTTCCATGACCTGGCTACTATAAACAGTGCTGTGATGAACACTGGAGTACACGTGTCTCTTTCAGTTCCGGTTTCCTCTGTGTGTATGCCCAGCAGTGGGACTGCTGGGTCATAAGGCAGTTCTATTTCCAGTTTTTTTTAAGGAATCTCAACACTGTTCTCCATCGTGGCTGTACTAGTTTGCATTC